>JALIZH010002188.1:0-12837 GCA_030522465.1 Rhipicephalus appendiculatus
TCCCCTCGCTTCAGCACTTCTGGTTTTACTAGGCTTTACTTTCTCCCACCCCAAGTTCCACCCTCCTCCCCTACTACTTTCCGTCACTCTCCTACGTGCCGCTTTGTTCCTCTGCTGTCTTCGCTTTCCCTTCGCACCTTCTGTATTCGGTGGTGGGGCTAACCCAATTTATGTGGCGCATACGCGGCCGAGCTTTCTGAATCCCCGGCCTTACTCAAAGCTTAAATAGCTCTGCTGTTAAAAAAGATTACTGGCGCTCTTTTCTCGGGAACTGGTCATTTTGATATATTATATTTTTGTTCTGCTGTGATTCGCGGCGTGATACTGAATGCCTTTCTTGTTTCAGTGAGATGCATAGGGCACTTCTGTATGCCTCCGCCAAGAGCGCCATCAATGTAGCCATCGTCGTATCAAGAAAGCAAACCATAGCGGGCAAAAATAAAGTGTTTTGCTTATTCGAACTCTTAGAGATCCGCGGGTCATGGATCACTACAATAAATCTTATATTAACATGACACCTCTTTTTTTGTTTAGCAAGTCCTTTAATCGAGCTCATGCGAACACAGCCACTTTCTCTTCTTTGATACTAATAAGAGGAAGCGTTCTGGTACTGTCACTAGCACCGTGTGATATCTGTAGAGCCTTTGCTTGACTCGCTACGATGGTTACTTCTACATTGGCAAGCACTTCTATGCGGACTGAATGAGAAAACGATCCGTCCGTCCATGCCTCCATCACGTAAGAGGACACTGCCATTAACAAATAAATGTATAAATTGAAATAAATTCTTCTGGCGGCGCTCGTTTCTTTATTTTTCATTTTATTAATTTATTTACAACAATAATGTTGCGGGAGACCAGTGGAAAAAAGCTGATGAATCAGCTTGAGGGTGTCCCGGCCACCCTAAACTTATGTCAGCGTAAACGGTGGCTACAAACAGAAAAAAATGCACGCATAATATGCTGCGCATGGCGAGAAGAGAAGGTCGACAGATAACGCTGTAGCAAATTCGGGTGGTGCGTACATAGGTCATTCCACGCCAACTGTCAAAAAATAACTTTTATTTAAAAAATCTGAGAAAATTATACATGTAAAGGCATTAGTCTTAGAATATATTCTCAAACTATTTTGAGCGGTAAAAGTTTTTGCGCAAGTGACCGCCATCTGAAATTCACGAAACGTTTGGAAACCAGGTATGAAAAGAAAATTCCCTATAAATCGAGCGTTTCGAGCATTCTTTCAACACATGCTTTTTTTTACGTTCTTCGAGCATCGTGCTTTCATTATAGAACAGTTCGTTATGGTAGCTTTCTGTTTGTCACTGCTTCGCGCTTAGGTAAAATTGGGTAAATTGTAGAGTTTTCGGGATTTTTTTCCAGAAAAAACGATTAAAGATAAAATGCATCAATTATTTTTATGAAACTTTCCTTAAAATGTACTATTTCCTAATGTTATTGATTTCGATGTGTGCGGCGCATAGGGCTCTAAAATAAAATCATGAACTTGGCAAAAACGCCACTTCGGCCTATGTTGAGACGTCTGTAGCACCCTAAGGTGTTCCAAGAAAAAATCAGCTGAAAAGCGCATACGATTGAGGATCATAGCAACTTTGTTCACAAAAAGATTAATCGGAGTCATTTTTGTTTTAGTAAAGAAAAAAGTTTTGAAGTTTAGTGCCAACATTGCATTACTTTGTTAAGGGGGGCAATACAAACCAACAGCATTTGCTGCATAAAAAGGAGTGATAGCGTATTCGCAGTACATGACTTTAGGTTGATTTCGTTAGTACTTTATTTTGTATACTAAATATCAAGGTGATAAGAAAAAGAGGTAAAAATATAACAATGCGATTAGCTTAGAGGCCACTATGCCCCAACAACGGTTCCTGTGACTTATTGCATGCGGCTATGGGAATTAATTGGCGTATAGAAAGCTTATGTCTCAACGTTTATGTCAACCGGAGAAAGGAGACGTGAGCGTGGCCATTTATAGCTGTCCACACGAAGTTAATCTGTGTATACCGCAACGAACGGCGCATGATCTGACCACGCACCATGCATTCACGCCTTTTGTACATCGTCCACGACCCAACGGACGGAATATGCCAAGCTATTTTTTACAGCTAAATTTAGGTGGTTGCGCAGCGCCGATTTTGGTTGAAGTAGTATTTGTCAGTCTGGTAACATGCACTGTTTTAAATCCATTATGAGATCACAACATCCGATTTCTGTCACTAGCACCATGTGATATCTGTAGCGAACTGGTCGGCCGCCGTCTGCGGTGTGCGCCGAGACAATGAGTGACACGATTCGTTATTAGGGTCATAGTGACATCTAAAATCAATCGCATTGTTATATTTTTGCCTCTGTTTATTATCACCTTGATATGCAGTATACAAAATAAAGTACTCAAGAAAAAAAATATAAAATCTTGTACTGCGAATGCACTACCATTCCTTTTTATGCATCAAATGCCGTTGGTTTGTATTGCTTCCATAGCAAAGTAATGCAATGTTGGCACTAAACTTGAAATAAAAAACTTTTTCTCCGCAAAAACAAAAATCACTCCGGTTAAACTTTTTTGTGAATAAAGTTGCTATGATCCGCAATCGTATGCGCTTTTCAGGTGATTTTTTATTGGACCACCTTAGTGTAGTACACACGTCTCAACATAGGCCCCAGTGCCGTTTTTGCGAAGTTCCGGATTCTATTTTAGAACCTATGTACCGCACACATCGAAAATAAAAACATTAGAAAATAGTACGTTTTATGGAAAGTTTTATAAAAATAATTGATGCATTTTCTCTTTAATCGTCTTTTCTAGAAAAAATCCCGAAAACGCTACAATTTACCCAATTTTACCTACGCGCGAAAGAGTGAAAACAGAAAGCTACCATAAGTAACTGTTTTATAATGAAAACACGATGCTGGAAGAACGTAAAAAAGCATGTGTTGAAAGAATGCTCGAAACGGTCGATTTATAGGGAATTTTCTTTTCATACCTGGTTCCCAACCGTTTCGTGAACTTCAAATGGCGGTCACGTGCACAAAAAAATTTACCGCCCAAAATATTTTGAGAAAGTACTCTACATCTAATGCCTATACATGTGTAATTTTTTCAGATTCTTTTATAGAAAGTGGTTTTTGGCGAGCGCCCCGTTTGGGACAGTTGGCGTGGAATGACCCATATAGAACCAAGACGTCTAGCAAGAACGGTTTCAACTACGCAGATCCCGGGACATCTGCAAAGGTTTCCACCAGGTGGAAGGCGTACATTCTAGTTCAGGACCAGATGCTGAAAGACCAGGACAGGTAGCCATTTCTGCGTGCCGCCTCCTACGTCTCGGTTCGGTTTCCTGTGCCACATTTGTTCTGATACTGGAGGGCGTGCCACACTATCCCGGGATGGCAAAATGAAATTCAAGTAGGCCCCGGAAAGTGAGGGTCAGTTTCGGTTTCAAGGAACATGCGTGCTCGTAGCGGTTGCCGGACATCCTAAGATCAGGTTGAACCAAGTGAAGTTGATGTGGATGTTAGCATTTATTGTCTTGGAGTTTTTTACATATAGAGAAATTTGATTAAAATTTAAAATAACTCTTTGTTTATTTGTCTTTTTCTTTGTGATTTTCTGAATTTTAAGTCAGGCGAAGCGCTGGAACTGGTTGACTTGTCTTAGTCGCGCTTCCTTCCGCTGAACCTTGCCTCTCACTCAGCGATATCACATACCGGATCGCGCTGGGTTATCTCACTCAGTAGGCGTGCCTAGTATGGATACGGGAAAGATAATACTTTTGATGTGGCGTGCAGCGAACGGAAGCCGCAGTGAGACACGTCGAGCAGGTCAACCACGTATTCAGCGAAGATGGCTATATCGGGGCATCACATGATTCTGTGGTGTGTTAACCGTGATAACCAAGGAATTTCCAGTTCTGCGAAGGTTTTTTCAGGTTTCCAAGTGACAGCAGGTGAGCACAAGTATTTGGGTTCAATATTTCAGCAGGTTTTTTTTTTTCATTACTGCATGAGTAAACCCAGTTTTCTGCAGGCCTGCTGGGCTGACCTAAGCGCAGTGTCCCAAGACTTATTCGTCATGAAAAAAAGCCTACTTGCTGCCGGCATAATACGTTTAACGAAAGGCTAAATGCGTGTTAGTTCGGCTATGCATTTTGTTTATTTTAACACGAAAGTGTTTTATGCCGGGGTCCACCACGGCTCCTCTGACGTATTTCCGTCACGGATATGACGTAAAATATAAACTAACATAATGAGATCAAAGAAAAACTAGAAGAAAAAGTTCCGTTGCCGGGCGTCGAACCTACGACCTCTCGCTCCGCAGCGCGCGGCGCGAAACCACTCGGCTACGGGAGCGTACGTTCCTCAGCTTGCTAACGGCAAGCTATTTATACACACCATATACCGTTGGCAGTCCTCAGAGCTCCTCGACTTCAGCGCGTTTTCGTCATCACTAGTGAGATGGCGCGAAGGTGTCACGGAGCGCGCGCTCTAAAAGGTCGTCGCGCCTCTCGCTGGGATGAGCGTGCGCCTCCACGGGGCGTGGTCGCTGGTACGCGCGCACTTATCTCCTGATCGGGGCATTCGGGCGCTTCGCACGCCTTGCGCTTCCACCGCAAGTTTGCTTTGAAGTTACAGTGGTTGAAGAGTGCACGAAGGTCGCTTCGTTCGCCGCAGCGGCCGCGGTTACGAATGGATCGCGCCGCTTATACAAACGAAGTAATTGTGGCAGTTGTTCGCGCTCGTCCTGTGTATGCTTGTGCGTTCGTTTCGTGCGTCTTTGTGTTAGAGCAGCGCGCTTTAAATGTCGAGCTGTGAAGTTAGTCCGTGCTCGTCTTGTGTATGCTCATTTCGTGCGTCCTTGCTGCTTGAGGTGCGCGCTGCATGTTTCGAGCTGCTTGCCGTTCTTCACGTCACATTACAATTTGTTGCTGCGGCATTGATTCCTTCTCCCTTGTGGCGAAACAATGCACAATAAACGCTCAACTACTTATGTGAATGCACATGTCACTTTCGTGTTATACCGATTCCTTTGACAGAGGGATCAGCCATGTTTTTTTTTTTTTACTTTTGGCGTGTAGTTCAAATGACGTGAAGCAATTATAACTCCTTTCTGTTCATCTAAACGCATGTAGCCAGTTTGAAATCTTGTGGGCCTTTACTTCTAATACTGTTATAAAGTTCCAACGAAAGCAGTTTGCTTTCAGCCATTTTGTTTACATTCCTCCCGTCTTCTTGTACCTCCTCTTCTAGGCTCCTCTTTTCCGCCTTCTCCAACCAATTCTCTTGGATCACTACATCCTCCCAGGCTCCTGTTTCCATCTCTCCGTAGATGGTATGGAAGTATATTGGAGAGAGACGCCTCTTCGATCTTGCCGCGAGGTCCCTGGTAGAATGCTGTCTTCAGTATGCCTTGTTGTTTCGCGATCTTCGTGACGAAGTAGGGACCCGTGAACGGAGACTTCGAGTCGAGACCTTTGCGCACAAGAATCATGCTTCCAGGTTGCACATCGGGTATCTCTGATCGATGACGCTTATCGAAGTTCCTTTTCATTGTTTGGCGATATCGTTGTTTCTGTTCTTCCGCCATAGGTCTTTCCTTGAGAACGATCTTGTCGACCAAACCAAGCTCTTGATCAGCAGGCAACCAGCTTGATTTTCCGAAAGCCGCGAAGTTGGGACTGCATCCAAGTCCTGCAGTATAGGAGCGATTGTGATGGAATACAGCCGCCTCCAGAGCGCATTTCCACCCGCCTTTGAAGTCTGGGTACAAAGACAGAAACATCTTTAGGTCCCTAATCACCCTCTCTGCAAGGGAATTAGCTTCAGGGTGGTATGGTGCTGGGAAACGTAATTTAATGCCTCTTTCTTCTGCCCATCGTCGAAGCTTCAGACTTCGAAAAGCTGGTCCATTGTCGGCAACTATAACTTTGACATCCTTGAACACATTCCGCTCGAGGAGTGACATCACTGAATTCGAATCTTCACGGCCGGCCTTAGCAGCAACATAGTGTGTGCACTCATCCACGGCAACCAAAAACGCTTGCGTTTTTCGCACGCCCTCGCCTTTCTTCTTGACTTCCGCAAAGTCGAGGTGAAGTATTTCAAAAGGTACCTCCGAGTACACCGGCATTACCATTTTATTCCCTCTTGGCCTAAACTTTGCTTTGAAAACCTGGCATTCATGGCATGTCTTAATGTAATCAGCGACATCCGCTTTCATGTTCGTCCAAGTGAATCTTGCAGTGAGCTTTCTGTACGTCCTCAAAATCCATCATGTCCTCCGCATTCTGGACTGTTATGGTACAGCCTCAGAATAGCTTGCACTTCTGTCGCAGGCACGTGTACCTATCCGTTCTTAAATGTCAATTTTCCTGTACCTTCCCGCAGCCTTATAAAGTTGACGTGTTCAGCTTCACTTTCTTGGGGTATATGTGGTCTGGACAAGGCATCGGCATCCTGGTGATTTTGTCCAGGACGATGAGCTACCTCGAAGGTGTACTGTTGGATCTCGCTTGTCCATCGTGCAATTCTCCCCTTTGGCTGTGCGAGATGAAGCAGATAAGTCAAGGCCTGGTTGTCAGGGAACAATTTAAAACATCGGCCTTCCAAGTATGTCCTGAAATATCTCAAGGCCATCACAACTGCTAGTGCTTCGTTTTCGGTGGTGCAGTAATTAACTTGGGCTTTCGTAAGCGTGTACGAAAAAAATTACACCATCTCCCGCTAAAGGGAACCATGTGTAGATGTGAAGCAGCGGGCGCTAACGCTTACATTGGCGACGGTGTTGACGCTGGTGCTCATCGCAGCGTTGCGCAGGACAGAAAACTGGGGAGGCGCAAAGCACGCAGTGATGGGAGCGGTGTTTCCTACTGGAACATGCCAATCGCTGCTAATGGGCAATGAGAGACAGAAGACTCCGACTGGACACAGAGACCCGCAGTCCGCTTTTAGTTAACGCGCACGCTGCGAATTTTTATTTTTCAACAACGCACAGGAGAAATCTCCCCCCGGCACCACCTTGGAGGTCAAGATCCATTGCCATATATACGGGGTGGCCAGTGAACGGTTGTGCAGCGCGAGCAGTCGGTTTTTTCAAGCCAAGAAACTCGCTAGCAGACGCTGCCTGCGTCGGCGTCGCGAGGCGAGAGAGGGGGGTAGCGTAGGAGAGGAGAGAGAGGGGGGCGCGCATGCGCAGTGGGAATATGGACGCCGCGGGCAGGGGATGCCTAGAGGAGAGAGGGGGGGAGCGTAGGAGAGGAGAGAGAGGGGGACGCGCATGCGCAGTGGGAGTATGGACGCCGCGGGCAGGGATGCCTAGAGGAGAGAGGGGGGAACGTGGGAGGGGAGAGAGGAGGGGAGGCGCATGCGCAGTGAGGGTGTGGTTGCCGCGGGGAGGGATGCCTAGAGGAGAGAGAGAGGGAGAGGAGGCTTTTTATTTTTATTTTTTTATTAAAGGTCTGCGCATGCGCAGTAAGGGTGATCACGCCGGCACACCACCACCACAACCGCCACCACCACCACCGGATTAAGCTTCGCCATAAGATGCTTCACATCTAAAATAACCGATTACTTGCAGTTGTCGGGACGCCGGCTCCTTGTCATCTCTTTGGTAAAGAACAGCTCGAGTTCCGTAGTGTGAAGCATCGGTGTAGAGCTCGAAGGGTAAGGTGATGTGCAACACATTCGAGTGTGCATGTGAACAGAATCGACACTGGAACTGCCGTCAAAGATGTCCGGGTTTACTGTCATATGACGAGTCCTGTCTGATGCCAGAACCGTCAAGAGGGCTTGTTGGTGCTGTAGTTGCTGCTTTTGTAACCAAGTGAATCGAGAGAGCACGTTCGACCAGCTTGACGTATCTGTGATTGCATCAGAATGGCTCGGCGGTTGCCCCTTAATGGTGTCTTGCTTTTCCCAGGCTTCGAACTCCGAAAAAGGTACATTAACCTTCACAGTACCTCTGGCGATGACGTCGCTGATTGGCTCTTTGGCACTGGTGGCGATGGCTTCGATTCGATCAGGTGTCGTCATCTCTTCTGGCGCCGCAACGAAGTTCTCGCCGTCTAGCTCGTAGCCTGCAATCAGTGGCTGGCGGTCCCGCTGTGTGAGGTAGAAGGTCACCCACATCTTCCGGATCGTGTCAAAGGCTGCGCCAAATGTAAAGTTCCAACGAAAGCAGTTTGCTTTCAGCCATTTTATTTACATTCCTCCCGTCTTCTTCTACCTCCTCTTCTAGGCTTCTCTCTTTTCCGCCTTCTCCAACCAATTCTCTTGGATCACTACAACTGTCACTGAAATACATGTAGTGGGCTCACTGACGGTTTGAGAAATCGTTTAACAGGGGATGTCGCTTGAGCCAACGTTCTGACAAGTGGACTTTTCTTCGTCAAGACAATGCTGTTACCCTGACGAAGACAAGTCAACTTGCCGAAACATTGTCTCCAGCAGCATTCTCTGTTCAACTATTTCTCTTCGCTTCACGCTTCCCTCTTACCCTGAAGTTCTGTCTTGTTTGCTACTCAAGTTCTGTAAGAAAAATATGTGCACCGTAATAGCAGACATGATTGAGTCAAGTACGAACTGGTCTGCTCATGAATGTTAATCATTTTGGCATTGGTTCGGATATTCTGGGTTCAATACTTGCTCATTATGTGTATATATCAGTTGTGATTTAAAGCTGCTTTCAGAGATTGACACTTTCACAAAATGTGTCTCTGTTTTAGTACGAGACCTGTGATTAATGAAAAAGAAGATCTGAATTATACTTGTGTTGATCGAGCTTTGTCTTACTGAGAAACCGGTCGGTCAGCTTTAGTTTGCCCTTTTCACAACACATGCAACGAAATAATGCATACATACACACCAAGAGCTATGCCTTAGCATGTCTGCATAGCAATAAATAGAAACATTATCAATGGAGCGTATATAAGCAAGGAAACTCTGCGGAAGTTATTGTCACTCACTTTATTTTAACAATATGTAATATTGCTGCGCGGCATGTCTTTAGTACCCCTTCATACCAAAACGATATATCCGTGAATATATCAGCGTTAATCATCTTCGCAAAACATGACATCCAAGTCAGCGAAACTCCATCAGAGCCCTGTCAACAGTGTGGCATAACTCGTAGATTATTGTGGAAGACAATGTCTAACCAACGGTAGCTGAAAGGGATCACCAGATGTATCATTGCTTCGAATCCCCATCAGTGCAGATGCACCGCATGACTAGTTAAATAGTTGTCGAACGTCTAAATAAAGCGACGCACTTGCAGCGGCGTCGAAATAGTAGTCAGACATACGCGGGAACATATTGGCAGCGTGTTTTGAATAGAGGCCACCTGAATTTAATCTATCTCCAGAAAGGCCGGCAGTTGATTAGGCGTGGTAGTGACGCATAGAAGAGCTTGTTTTTTTTTTCAGTAACACAAAGTCTATTAAATGAAACTGAACCGCAATTGTTAGCGTGTTTGTTCAACGGAGCTTCAATAGAGCTATTCTGGGTCCATAGAGCTCTCATGTCATAACAGAAAACGCGCTACTAATTTATGCATCCATTTACAGCATTCGTCAAAATAACAGTTCTAAGAACGCCTAAGTCGTCTAAACCAGTTCTAACAAGTGGACAGCAGTGGTTAAAAAAGTTAGTTTCCACTGCACAAACAGCTATCCATCTCCCTTCGCTGAAAGTCTAACCAGCCAATCTATTAGCTTATTTATGTTAAAAGCGCCTCTGCGCGAACCTAGGCCAGAGCTTGATCACTATAAAAGCTTCAGCCGCGATACCTTATTCGGTCGGATATTACGAACTAGTCACAATAGCACACATCATTATTATCATCAAAGGGCCTATCATTATTACTCTTATTGTCAATGGCACGAAATGTTGCGTAGAATGATATCTGAACACGAAAACATGCGAACACAATAAGTGTATTTTAGACGTCTGGAAGTTTTGAACGCGCAGACACATATACATACAAGCACATATACTTGACTAAAAAAAAATCCTACGTTCGTTCATATTACGATTTTATTAAAGCTTGTTGTCATAGGCACAAGCGTATACTGCAAGAGAATCGACATTTGGGCTAGTTGGTTGATATGCATGGTATAGCTGTTATTAAGCGCACTTCAACGAAGACAAACGAGAAAAGAACACAAGACAAGCGCTTACTCGCAACTGAAAGATTTATTGAAAAGGGAAGAATATAAATACACCAAACAAGAAATCAACGCATGCGTGTCAAGGCAAAAGGACAGCCATGGCAAAACGTGAAGGGTCAGTTAACTAAGGCAGATAGACTGTCACGAAACATTATCCAGAAAGGCAAACTCCTTTTCATGTAAGAACACCGAAGGTTGGCTGACGCACTGATCGCCTCTTTTTCTTATATGAAATGCTTCAGTCATCTCACGAGTAAGTTGATTGTGACTACGAAAAACAATTTCAGTGTCATGAAAAACAGGATAGCAGCCGCACTCCCTGCAATTGAAGTGCGCTTAATAACAGCTATACCATACAAGCGTATACATTACAAGGTTCCTGTCGCTGATGGAGGTGCGCTCCTTTCGATTAATCATTCTCAACTTTGAAAAGACCAGTTTAAAATCGGAGCTTATCGGATAAATCCAAATTGTCAAACGTTTTACCAGCGAGTGCTTATCGAATTTTTTTTCAGATTTATCCGAAAACACGGAGCCCTACATATATCTTCTCCTCTTAAAATTCTCTTTCGTAGGCTCATTTCAGTCTATGTATAGACGTGGTGCCTTCAGAAATGAAATCAAATCCTGGAAGTTAGCGCTGCGTCCGTGTCGTTTTTCTGCGCTCGCTTTTGTTAACACGTGCGCTAAAATAGTAAAAAAAATTGACTTACGCAACGTGGGCCGTTGGCCACGGCAAGAGTACTCGAATTATGATTTATTTGAAGTACTATAAACGAAGTGCGAAGCAGGACAAGACAACATTAAATAAACGACGCACATGCGGGATCATCCAATCAAGAATGTGTGAGTGACACTCTAACATGCTGGTAGCGGGCTCTCAACAGAAGCGACATGAATTTTATTTATTCATCTTCAAATATGGCAGTTGCTCGCGTTCGGTAGCGCCGTCTGGCTGAGCTAGGACTCTCCATACACGAAAGTCCACTACATGAGAGCTAACTCTGAGTGTTGCACGTGTCTCTCGTTCCGTAAAGCTTCAATGCAGCCAATTAGTTTCACAGAGCTTTCATTTCAGAACATGGAATGCTGCACTAATACATCACACCATTTGCGGGGAGGCATCCAGTGAGAACAGTTCTAACAGCATATACATTTTAAAGTAAGCAGAGTGCAACGCATGACTGAGTTCGCACTGCACAATCATCAACTCCATCTCCCTTCACTGGAAAAATTAACGAACCTGTCATTTTCACTATTCGCATTAACTGCGTCGCTACGCAAATGTCGGCTTCTACATCATCAGTGTAAAGGCTAGAATCACGCTGCTTTATTCGGCAGAACTGCAAGAACTATTTACAAAAGCACACATGGAGGAGGTGAAACATTGTGCACATCTTATCTTCATTGCACTGGTCTTAGTGAATTCAACGTTAAGTGGTCGTAACGCTGTAAGTATATGTCATCGCCATCTCGAAACACTGTGTGCGCTTCCTCTCTCGGTTAATCTCTCAATCCCTCTTCGGTTATGCCTCGTTCAAACTCCGCCCCCCCCCCCCCCCCCCTTACCCTGTGCAGGATAGCATACCATCTATTCTGGACATCCCTGCCGTTCCTCTCTGTCCTGTTGCTTCTTCTTAAGGAAGTACTAAATAAGATATACATACTGTGAACTTGAAGCAGTGAGGATCATGCACCTCGTAGCATTTATGATGGAGCTAGTGTTCTTTGGCAATAATTAGCAAGTCGCGTTTTTTTTAATGTATTTTTGCTTATTTTACCCGATTCGTGCGCATTGTTATGTTTCACACCTTTAGCCCTGCGGCAACAGTTATAATACCACTGGTGTAATAATAATACTGGTACAGCCAATATTATTGCTACTTTACTGAATAATAATTAGAAAATTCATTCGGCAATATTGCAGTCCCCGCACCAGAACCATATCAAGCAAAGTGTGCTTATGGAATAGTAGTGAATAAACAGATATGTAACACGTGATACAAGAACAATGTAATATATAATACTAACAGGTAATAGAAAACCAGCCCTGCCCAGATGGCGCGTCGAAAACGCACACGTGGCGCCCCCCAAACGAGTTGGCTGAAAAAATCCCCTAGTAGGACAGGGCTTCTGGGCCACGTTTAAGCGCATACGGAACGTTGCGCGACATGTTATCGGCTGTGTCTGCTTTTGTGCCGTGTGCGTTTTTTCTGCGAAATTTACCGCACAGAACATCGAGTTTATGCGCATTGTCGAAGGCAACAGATCGGGAGCTGCGACTGGAGAGCGAACGAGCAGTGATGCCACCGGTTTTCTTGCAGTACGGCTTCGGCAGTGTCGTGTTCACGGAAGGGTGCTTTCTCGACAGCGCGCTGCCGAAAGGGACGCAAGCTCTGCACGGTAAACTATGTTTACCTACCGAGGAAACTGTGTGTGGTATCAACTCACATTCCCAAACTTCAGCCAAATGCCACTCGCAAGTCGAACAAGCATCGTACGACGGGAAAGTACAGGTAAGTGTTTGTTGGAATTGCGCATGCAAAAAGCTCGACCCATTCGGCTGTCTGCACGTTATGTTGCCGCTTTAAATGATCATTATCTCAACATAACTGAGGATCCGTTAGGCGAAGTGGCAGCTCATTTGAGCGATTATA
>JALIZH010002189.1:0-105902 GCA_030522465.1 Rhipicephalus appendiculatus
AGAGCCTGTGGCAGGCGCCTAAACGCAATTTGGTGGGGCTGCACGAGGGGGCCTACAGAGAAAAAGAGTTGCGAGCTGGTAAAACGTCGCTGGCATCGAAAAGGCTGCATAAAACAGGTTTCAGCCCTGGACTCTTGCTGCCAGGCTAATGACTGACAACAGAGTACATTTCCCGAAATTTCTCATAACCGGAAGCCGGCTTATCCAAAGGGACGTTTTCAAATGCGTTATTTCCTGGCCTGAAACATACGTGGTCGTGCGTTGTTGGAGCCCGCATTTTTTTTGCGAACAAAAAAAGAAAACTACTTAACCAGTAACAAGTTGAACGCTTGCCGGTGGGTTGGTAGGTGATGGAGTTTCTCGACTGTACGCGAATACTTCTGTCAAAGAATACGAAAGCACAAGTATAAATAGGGATGTACAGAAGATCTCGCCCTACTCCTTTGGCGTCCCCTCACTTATTGCCTGTCTAAGACACGCATATCATTCTATGAGCTCAGTGTGATGACGTCAATCGCGGCGATACCTATGCAAAAAATTGCACATGCCACCGTGCCATTTCCCAGTGACTTTTTATGGGTACGACAAAAGATACAATAGGTTGCAACACCTTTAAAATATTTATATTTTTGTGACCGGTGTATAAGAGAAAGTTCTTTCATTACGTTGACAATTATCACAAATGGAATGTTGCCATATTTTTTTTGTTCCAAGCAGACACCGTGAACGCCACGTGTATCGTCTTATTCAAAAATCTTAGTCACTCGTGCTCCCAACAAGAAATTTCGGTAAGTGCATGTCGGTGTTGATACCAAGACAGTAGGTAAGAAGCCACCGCAGATCGGATACTGAGACGACATAGTGACGGTCTGCGAAAACAGCAGGGATAATAATAAATGGGGTTTTACGTCCCAAAACCAGGAAATGATTATGAGAGACGCGGTAGTGGAGGGATTTGGAAATTTCGACCATCAGCTGTTCCTTAACGTGCACTAAGATCGCACAGTACACGGGCCTCTACCATTTCGCCTCCATCGAAATGCGACCGTCGTGACCGGGATCGAATCCGGGACCTTTGTGTCAGCAACCGAGCACCCTAGCCACCGTTACACCAAGGTAGACGCGAAAACAGCACTGATTTGCATGACCTATATAAGACTGTCGAGCAAGGTGTCGCACAACCAGGCATCACAGAATGCTAATTCCGCAACGAGAGTGTAATATAAGGCTCTCTCTCCCCAACCCTGTGAAGTGCTCAGCTATATTATTTCATTGTCATCGATCAGCTACACGCAGCACCAACAAAGTGAACATAATATCTAACAGACGTGTAGCGTATACCTCGCTTATCCGCATAAATGCGAATAATGATGTAGTGGGTGGTTCTCTACTTACGAAAAACTATGATTTATGTCGCAGTATATACCTTGCACGTATATTTGCATTAATGTTCCCAAAATAGTTTAGGACGGGCTATAATAGACCATTTCGCTGTTTACAAACACAGGTCCTGGACGGCCATGCGTATCCATGCGTGTCATGTTGTAGTTACAAAAGTACAAATAGTAATGTCATGGTGATCATCGAAGTCATATAGCAAGTACACCTAAAATGCGATGTATGAGGGTTTCATGAACGCAGTGGGTGTGTAGGTTCAGCAGCTTCGTCTTATTTTAGGGTGTAAAGCATAAAAAAGCCACACTACCAGACTTTGTATAACTTGGTACTGAATGGAACAGGTAAATGGCCCTCGCTACTAAATAATCTATGCTGAGTGTGAGCCCTATTTGTCCTGCTTTTAGAGACGCAGATCTTGACTGCCTGATCATGCGTCGAACTTCGTCGCCGTCATCGGCGTGGCCGATAGAGCGGAAGGAGACGAATGAGAGCGAACGCCCTGCGCAGCGGACCGCTGTGTTAGGGTCTGCAATGCCTAGTGCCTTCGCGCACTTCCTGTGACTGCGCAACGAATGCCTCTCACGCACGGGCACGAGAAAGTGTGTTGACCTGCGAGGCTTAGGAGAAGAAGACGTGCGTTGGTCGAAGTGACAATGCCGATGGAATGCTCCTGCCGACTCATACAATTTTCATCTAGTTTTCTGTGCACAACTTCGCCCATATTCAACAAGTTTTGGTAGGCAGCTCTGAAAGGGGCCCTCCAACACTTCTTTTGAAGCTTTTACATCGGTGCTGACCGCATCAACACGTAGTGGCGCGGTCAGTATTCCGGTGGAAGTATTCCGGTGGAAATAACGACGGGTGGTGGAGGCCTGTGATTGGATAAATGTAACCTTAGATTTAATCGCAGCATTGCGTCAAAATGGGAAATATTATTGGGTTTCGTTTTTTCTTTGGCATGAATTTACACTGAACGCTTAGAAACTCTCGGGCTTTTTTCAACTTCAAACCTGCAGCGCCAGTCAAAGAATGAGCCGAGCACAACGGCGCAGGAGGAAACCCGCCGGCGACGCTCCAGGCGATGTTGTTCGAAGGCACTGAAGTGAAAAATATTGAAGGACGCTTTGTAAATTCCAAAGTGTGTTCGGCGAACGCCTGTGCCCATTGAGACGGGGTCGGTCAGAATGGAACGCTATGCTCGCGTATCCCTTGCATGATTGGACACGCTAGGCACAGCGATGCTACGCAAGCAAAACGCGAGCGCTGTAGAGTCTGAAGCGACCAGCGTCCGTTGGCCCGCCCCGGCGGTCACCTGGCAGCGTGCCAGGGCACGGACGAAGGCACGGACCGACGGTAGGACGGACGTGAGCATGAGACAATAGACAGATTTAGTTGGGCGTCCGCAACAGCTCTGCGGACGCAGCTTGCCAGCCATTTCCTATATTAGGCGGCGTCCGCAAAGCTGCTGCGAACGCTCAACTAAATATATCCAATAGACACTTTTAGTTGGGCGTACATAACAAGCCTACGTACGCAGCAGGGTTACGGGAGAGAAGTGCGTATGCGCAGTACGTAACGTATCTATTCCACGGATGCGTGCGTACGCCCGAAAAAAAATCCGGCGCACGCAAACGTAACGAGACGTAGCGCTAGCTACGTGACACTCTCGCGAGATCTCGAATGAAAGAGCAGCCATATTGCAAGATGGCACAGAACGTAAAAACGTGGATCCAACAATTCAGCTTGACTTCGATGCCAGTGGCCGATATCACGGCCGCTACCGCACAATGGCGCTGAGAAGCACTCGAAAGTTGTTTCATTTCACATATGATACATCTAGTTGAACGAAATGCATCCCGATACGGTCGATACGGTAAACTAAAAGTGTTGTTTAGCGCTTCGCTTCCAGCGTACGCAACGTATCGTGCTGCGTACGTAGGCTTGTTGCGTACGCCCAACTAAAAGTGTCTATTAAAGGCTTTCGCCTTAAAATGTAAGAGCGTTGATATGGACGCCGTCGCAACAAGAAAGGTGACTAAAACTAGAATACATTATAGAGGCGCTCGCGAGCTGCCTCTTTTCGCGCGAGCGGTTCACTCTTCAAGCACCACACTGTTACCATCGCGACGGCGTCATCGATGCGTTGGAAATAACGGGATATATGGCATGCAAGCTTTTGGTACGTCATGCGTGTACGTAAGAGCTTTTAGTTCATTTGATTAGGGGGGCCATTCTACGTCACAGAGAGTGAGAGAAAGGTGGTCAGGTGACTCTGCGAAGATCGAGTTGACTGTAGGCGTACATTTTATTGTATTTTAAGTTTTTGGGCTGAATCACTGCGGACTGCGTGCCCCAACCGCTGCCGATCTTGCGGCACTAGTCTCTTCAGCCTTCAGTCTACGCTAACCGCTAGAAAAGCATGTAAAACAATGAGGTCTTCAAAAGTGTTGGAGGGCCCCATTAGACGTCCGTTCCTGCGTTGAGTGGCGTCGCGGTCGTCGTAACCGGCAGAGCAAACGAGAAGGAAAAAGAGCGAACGCGGAGCGCAGCGGAGGAAGAATGACGGCAATAGCGAGGAGAGCGTGCGTAGGAGGACACTCTCAGAGTAACGAAATTTAAGGGCGTATGCCAACCTTGGGAAGTAAAGATAGGACTAGTTCTTTTTCGGAAGGCGATAACTTTATGAAATGCGCCCAATGTTCTTGATCACACTTATATTAATTGCATAATTGTGCGAAGCCGATGTTCGAGCGCCACCCAAGATATATTACAGCGAAAGCTGTATATGGCTAGGAGAAACGAAAAACCGCTCGGCATCTGTGTCACGAGCGGTTTCCATTGGCTGTGCTGTCAGTTACGTCGTTCTGAGCATACGACGCTTCCAGGGTCAAACGCTTGCAGCAACGGCGCGCCGAAGAAGCGGCGTTGCGGGCAGAACAGCGTCTACGTGATGATTGCGGGAGCGCGTTCGCCGGGTCGAACGCCCGCTTTGGCCGAGAGTTTCTCCAGGGGCACTTTGGCTTCGGCTGCGACGACTGTGACCGCCTGTGGTTCGGCCACAACCTGGCAACGATAATTGTGGAAGGCTTCAGTGTAGCGCCGGGCTGAACCCACTGCTAAACACCGGGGCCGCACATTTCAGCTTCGCTGGTTAACCATTTGTACGGAGTGCTTGGGCGGTGTATTTTTCATTCGCTCATTAACGCTACCGAAACGCAAGCATAAAACCATGCATCAAAGATTCAGAATGAAATGATACTGAATTGCAGAATGGTGTGCGAAGTTGTAGAATTCATGGCAACGCGTGCGAAACTTCGTCGATGCGCTTTTGGGCGGATTCACGGCTAAGCTTCAGAGCATGCTAAGCGGGCGCACGACATTTTCTTCCGGCCAATCGGATCGTTGGATTACTTCAACTACGAGTGTATCACAACGTGGGACGTAACGCAAGGTGTCAATTCTAGAGTTACCGCGGAAACACCCCATAGAGAATATATTGTGAAAAAATTACCTGGGCTGCTGTAGGCTCACCAGACAACTTTCTCGGAGGGGGGCGGGTGTCAGCCATACTTTATGTATGTTGGCACGTTCCTGTGTGATTGAGCCTGCTCATATACACGTACCATTCAAGGTTTGTGGCTGCCCGAGATGCGAGCCTGCGTACCCACAATCCGTAGGCGAGCGCGTCAACTACTCAGCTATCCTATCACTTTAGCAGGGCATAGCGTAACTTTGTAGTATAGTAGTATAGTAGTATAGCAAGATGTGTAGTATATAGTATTTTGTTGTGTGGCAGTACTCTATGTTATAGCAAGGTAGTAGGAAAGAAAAGTGAGGGTACAGATGAGGGAATAAAAGGAAGTGTACCATAGAAAGAAATACAAAGAGAGAAAGAAAGATTGGAAGACCGAGACAGAAAAACAGATATAGGGTATCACTCTGTCATAGGAATCGGCCTAACACGAAAGTGAAACAATCGTTGAAAGCTGGGCGAGTTGGTAAGGGTTCACCTTCACCTGCTCTCGTCTGTCTCGTTTCATTCCTTCTTTGAGTCCTGTCTGCTGCGCAGTGCCCTAGAAGATCAACGAAAGTGAAACTTCTCTTCACAGCGGTACTTGAGCTTTTATTGTGCATTATGAGAGCTTGTGCAATGTCTATTCGTGTTTGGCAGCAATAGAACCGTTTGACGTCAATGCACCCGCGTTGATGCCGATAGTAGTACATCTCCATGCCACCGCCTAACGCCTATGGTCATGATTTAACTGTGCAAGCTGAAGTTCGTGAACACCGCGGAAAGATGACATCAACAAGCAGATAAAAAAGTCATAGTTCCGCCGCAAGGGCGCAGCAATGAATGCGATAGCTACAAATTGGAATGTTACACGAAGAACGGCAAACAGTGCAAAAACTTTCAGCGCGATGCTCCAGCACAAAGGTCGGAACAAAAATAGCAGTTGTTCCGTGTACGAATACAACCGAGGAGCTAAGCTCCTTAGAATGGGACGCACGCGACATTCGGCGCGCGGCGTTTCGTTGTCCAGGAAACGGACCAACCAATGGGCGGACGATAGGGTGACGCGATGGTTTCGCGCGTTCGCCGGTTTGAGAGAACAGAGCCGAGTCGAAGAAAGAGGGAGAGGGACAATAATCTACGTCCGTTTCGCATGCGTTGATATTCTCGCGCTTAGCGCATCGTGCAGACGCCATCCACAATCCAGCATTCATAAAGCTCATTTATCCTCCCGCGTGAGGGGGAGACGCCACAGCTCGCACCATGCCAGGGAACGCCTCCTAAAAAAATTGGCTGCGTATCTGCGTGCTTCGCAGCAAACGTCGTCGAAAGATGATAGTCTTGTGCCGGCCCTATGTTTTGCCTTGCCTCAGACAGCGCCTACTCTACGTTGAATTGGCCACATCTGGCTGGCATTGATAAAAGAGGCGGCGCTGCGCGACATATGGACGCCATCGAAAAATTACACCATCTCCCGCTAAAGAGAACCATTTGTAGATGCGAAGCAGCGGGCGCTAACGCTTACACTGGCGGCGGCGTTGAGGCTGGCGCTCATCGCAGCGTTGCGCAGGAGAGAAAACTGGGGAGGCGCAAAGCAGGCAGTGATGGAGCAGTGTTTCCTACTGGAACATGCCAATCGCTGCTAATGGGCAATGAGAGACAGAAGACTCCGACTGGACACAGAGACCCGCACTCCCGCTTTTAGTTAACGCGCACGCTGCGAATTTTTTTATTCGTCAACAACGCACAGGAGAAATCTCCCACCGGGACCACCTTGAGGTCAAGATCCATTGCCATGGTGGCCAGTGAACGGTTGTGCAGCGCGAGCAGTCGGTTTTTTCAACCAAGCAACTCGCTAACAGACGCTGCCTGCGTCGGCGTCGCGAGGCGAGAGAGGGGGGAGCGTAGGAGAGGAGAGAGAGGGGGTGACACGCATGCGCAGTGGGAGTGTGAACGCCGTGGGCAGGGATGCGTAGAGGAGAAAGGGGGGGAGTGTAAGAGGGGAGAGAGGAGGGGAGGCGCATGCGCAGTGAGGGTGTGGTTGCCGCGGGGAGGGATGCCTGGAGGAGAAAGAGGGGGAGAGGGATGTTTTTTATTTTTATTTTTTTAAAGGGTTTGCGCATGCGCAGTAAGGGTGGGCACGCGGGACACCACCACCACCGGATTAAGCTTCGCCATAAGATGCTTCACATCTAAAACATGAGCTTGTGCTTAACCAAGGACCACTGCCAGCGGCTGGACTTTATCGTCGGCAAAGCGCTTTTTCGTGCAAAGCGTCGCAGTGCATGCACAGCTTCACATTTTCAGCACAGCTTAATAGAGACTAGGGTCTTTAGAATTGCGTATCTGTGTATTTTCTAATAAAAGAACACACGACCTGATAATTACATATTAATGTTGCGCCTCAGGTATGCGTATCATTTGCTTTTTGATCGAATATGTTCACAAGTATGAAGAAAACACCAGTTCAAGATGGCTGGGCGTTCAGAAATTAGTTAAACTGTGGCCGAGTAGCTGAATCGGGTTACCGACAGACAGACAGAAGGACATACAGACCAAAATTCTTGTGTTTAAGTATCCCAAGAAAGACTATCGTCTTTAAAACTAAGCCTGGGACGTCACTAGCTTTGCCATTAGAGGCACGCTGCCACGCGGTTTCAGCGGGCGCCATGTGGTGGTGCTACCGACTGAAACCGCCGAAGCCAGTGAGAACGACGGTGTCGGCAACCTTGTGTCGGTGGAGCGACGCAGCTGGCTGCTTTTTGCGGGCGTTTGATAAGTTTGATTGCGCGTTCGTGACGTGCGCTGGAGGAGCGCCAGTCAAACAAATACCAGTAACTTCCTTGTAGAAAGTTCGGCTAGAGCTTAAGAACATTTCGCGACACAGGTTTCATTTTAAGCAGCTTTGCGGCAGGGTTCCTATCGGTTACTCCTTACTGCACACTGCAGTGTAACTTGTTGGCACCCAGACGTTTCTCGAAATCACCTTTAGCCCCTGGTCGCGCAACCTGCTCTCCGAAGGTATCTCGAGGAAAGTCAGGCATGCAACTATATTCCTGAGGATCGACGAGCATTTGGGCACGCAGAAAAACCGCATTTCTAGTAAATTTGAACATGCGGCTCAATAACACATCACTTCTTTCCATGAAGGCATGAAAGCAAGGCAAAAAATTGGCCGCGTATCTGCGTGCTTCGCTGTAAATGTCGTCGAAAGCGATAGTCTTGTGCCGGCCGTACTACTATATTTTGCCTTGCCTGAGACAGCCTAAAAAAACACTAGAGTCCTTAGAATTGCGTACCTATGTATTTTCTAATAAAGAACACGCGTCCTGACACTTACATATTAATGTTGTGCCTCAGGAATGCGCGTAGTATTTGCTTTTTGATCGAATATGTTCACAAATATGAACGCGAACACCAGTTCAAGATGGCTGGGCGTTCAGAAAGAAGTTAAACTTTGGCCGAGAAGCTGAGTCGGGTTACCGACAGACAAACAGACAGGATAGACATACAGACCAAAATTTTTGCGTTTAAGTATCCCAAGAAAGACTATCGTCTTTAAAAAAATTGACGGCAGATCCACGAGGTGAATGATGATGAGATTGGGCGAAGCTCCTGGAAGTAATCATCGGTTAAACCGTGAAATTTCTTCCGTTAATTCGCCCGATAAAAACGACGTGAAACGATTGATTAAATGTTTTATCAAACTTTTATTGGTGGTTTCCGTTGTCCTTTCATTATGACCGCTTTGTGGTCGGTGAAATGTAAGCTAAGTGGTTCTTGCACTGGTTGCAGCGGCATCCTTATCCATACGAGCACACACCGACGGCAACGAGCATCGTCAACTACAAACCTGTATCGCGATATGGTTTTGATTATAAAACCATTGCTTTAGAAAACACCTGGCGTCTTTCGTTAAGCAGCTGGCATCTTTTCGTTTTGCTTTAGAAACATCTGGCGTCTTTTCGTTTCGCTTTTAGAAAACATCTGGCGTCTTTCGTTGGTTTATTTCATCAATCAACGGCGTTTTGAACAAAATTTTTATTGTTTATTCACGCACAGGAGAAATCTCACCAGGCACTACCTTGGAGGTAAACAATGGCTGCTACTGGGAATGAGAGACAGCAGAAGTCGGCTTTTTTTTAACGTTTCCTACTGGAACATGCCAATGGCTGCTAATGGGGAATGAGAGACAGAAGAATTCGGCTTTTAGTTAACGCGCACGCTGCGAATTTTTTATTGTTCAACAACGCACAGGAGAAATCTCCCACCGGCACCACCTTGGAGGTCAAAGCGTAAGACTTGTTACGCACTATGACTACGACAACGACGAGGGACGAACGGGTGCCGCTTTAAGGAGCTTCGCCCCTAAAAAAGCTTCAAGCAGAAACGTAGAATCGTGGGGGCCTTATTACGCAACTACGACACCAACGAACAACGTAAAGTCATCGGTCTCACCCTGGCCGACGGCTACAGTTTTTAAAGTTTCCGTGAATTCAATATACCAATGATATTTGCAGAATTGTGTTACCGAAATTTACATTCCCTATTTATATCTTCCTCTAAACAAGAGGCACCAGTGCCACCCCGTCTATTACTCATACATAGGAGTGGGTGCTTTGCGAAAGGGGACATAAGAGCCCTATGAATGGAAGCTAGAGACAGTTGTACGAGCTCGAGGCGGTGGTCTGGCATGCGTTGGCACCTGACCATGCCTGGTTATTTTGGTCTCCATTAGCCAACACCTTGAGAGAATGTGCTTTCTGATAAAGTGAACTGTGGATTCCAGTCAGCTGCCAATGCGTGTCAGTCACACACTCGCATACCTCTGTGTGAGACTGTGTATGTCAGCTGACTGCAGGTTATCTATTGACATAAACAGGAAAGCAGGTACATGGTGCCATTTGCTCTCGCTGTATGATCACACAGTATACAAGAAGGTAAACAGTATCAGCAAAGAAAAACGCTTAAGTTGACGAAATCAGTCTTCATCAACTTCTCTTATTACCGCAACAGCATGCTTTACATGATGAAAGAGGCTGCCTAAGTCTCGTTTAGTTGCTGGGTATTATGTCATGTCGTCTGCGTTACTAAGTAACCGAACTCGAGGTTGCCATGAACAGAAAAAAAAGCCATGAGCGAGAGCAAGTAGGACGTGTAGTTTATTTTGTTAGTGGTCGTCGTGAGCATGTCAACGTCAGTGTCACGGAATGCAAAATGCTCCTGGGATGTTGTGTAGCTAGCTTTGCTACATACTACAACAGTACATGGAATAAGTCAGTGGAGAGCAAATCCAAGTCCCCATTAAAAAAACAGGAGCCTCTCCAACATTGATTACCACCGACTCGGCACAGCAATGCCGGCTAATCTCACGCGCATTGGAGGCGGCGGCGTCCCAAGGGATTCCCGCTGACCTCCTCTAAGCAGCGTAACCGATGTCTGGGTCGGTCCCCTCTTTTGGGGAGTAATAAAGTTTTGATCATCATCATCATCATCCATTGTCAGGCATTGAGTTTCTCGAGCCTGACGAGCAGAGGCGTCCATGGCTTATCAACGCCGAATGGAAGGTGTTATGTTTAATAATGTGCGACACAGTATGCAGCAAGAAAAAGTTGGGTAGCATCGTCGTGCCTGCCTTTGAGCGAATGCCTTGAGCTGTTGATGCCGTTTATGACACTCTCTGTTTGTGCATTTTGAGTTAACTTGCAAAAACATCAGTGAAGGTCGATTCGCAACACAATCCACGCGCAACTCCTTGGCCTGTTGTGGGAGCGGAAACACACTTTGTTTCACATGTGCATGTTGCATGTTTCATGTTGCATGCACCTTGTCTCGTGCAGAAAAGGCTTAATGTGACAGAACGTGTTTTTGTCTCCTCTAGCCCTTTTAATTTGGCACTTTTCATAATAACCAACAACCCTTCTTAGCCAGTATCTGTTCGAATCTGTTCATGGCCATTGCGCGTGGCCCACATTTAGTGTGCAAAATCTTATTTTCACTTTTACGTTGCTTTCTCGCTTTCAAGATCACCCTTTGCTTGAGCAGTTACGAATGTCTGGTCTCAATAAGATAATCTAGCCTTTCAGCTGTACTTAATGTCTCCCCTTGGTGTCTCTTTAATGTAACCTGCACAGAAGTCATTTGGATTTTATTTATGCGGACATTACATTTCACTCGTGCAGGTGTTTTGGGGCCCTTTCCTTTGATGAGTTTGGGCATGCGGCGGATGCATCAAAATTTAAAACCTGCTGCTGTGTAGCTCATTTCTTTTTGCAAGGTAGATGCAAAATTTAATTTTATCACAGATGACCTTCTTTCTTTTGGTTGAAGCGTTTTGATCTTTTTTTGTTTCTTTTTTTCAGATGAGCCATGGTGCGAACAGTGTATTAGTACAGTTTGGCAGAATAATCCTCATCTTTGTGCGTTCAGAGCAGCTGGATGTTCACTGTTTACTTGGCCAGAAGTAGTATGCATACTAGCGTCCCACCACACCTATATACTGTTTCACACTTTGTAGGAAGCACAGTGAATGCTACAGCCTTTCCTGAAAACTATGTGTGCCAAATAGTTCATTTTGTTGCTTTACAGTCACCATTGTGCTCAACTTGACACCACACTCTACAAAAAAGCTGTAATAACAGGTGTGTGGTGAAGAAGGTTATCGTGCTTTACATGCAGCTACCACAATGGTTATTGACTGATGCCAGCGGAAGCTTCTACCTTGCTGGGAAAAAGTTGTGAGACATCACGCAGTGATGGCGATGAAAATTTCCACTGGATGTTTAACACAATAGTTGTGGAAAGACATGCATGTACACATTGCCCCTGGTAGACTAGAAAGAAAAATATTGGGTGGCAACCAAAAAGACGCTGTCAAAAATAAAACCATATTTCGGCTTCCACACTGAAGCTACGTTCACCCAAAATGTCATTTTATTTGCAACATTTTGGTTGGTGCCCATGCTTTTTTCTTTCTACATTGCCATTACATCCCGACAAGACGAGATTTCGTCAAATTGTCAACTTTACACATTGCCCCTGTTGAAACGTTTTTATATTTGGTCTGCCAATTCATTCATTTAGCTGAACAGCAATATATCTTCTTCGAATTGCCAGACTCTTTGTACTTGGCATCCAGCAATGTTTTCACCAAAGTTTCGTCCTGATATTTTGTTAGACCCATGACTTCATCAACCAAAACCACATACAATTTTTGTATGCGGTGCCAGATAACGTTAGTGAAAATAGCAGACCAAATATGTGTAACGGGGCAATGTGTACACGCATGTCCTTTTCATGACTGTTGTGTTAAACGTCGAGTGGAAATTTTAGTCACCATCGCTGCATAATGTGTTTATCCTCTTTCTAACAACTTCTTCCCCTCAAGTAGCAGCTGCCGCTGGCATCAGTACATAAACAAGTGGAAGCTGCATGTATAGCACCGCAACTTCCTTCCCTATGCAGCACCCATTATTGCAACTTTTTCGGTACAGTGTAGTGTCAGGGGATGCACATTTATCACTGTAAAGCAACGAAATCCATAATCCTCATTATATACGAAATCCTAAGGAGACGTTACATGCTACATTTTCAAGGAGACATTATGTAACACAGTGTAAAGTTGCACAAAAGCTCATGGACACAAGCGAGACGACAACGCAGGCGTTATAATAGTGCCTGTGTCATCGTAGTGCTTGTGTCCGTGTTCTAGCACTATTTTACAATGCATTGCCAACTAGCTCGGCTTTCCGCATTACATAACACATTCCTAAGGTGTCATTACGAATAACATTTCTAGGAGACATTACGTACGCCATTCCTAAGATGACGTCACGTACAACATTTCTAGGACACAATAAGTATGACATTCCTACGGAGGCATTACGTACAACGTTTCTAAAAGACATTATGCACAACATCCCTAAAGAGACTCCGTTTAAGGAAATTTGTATAATTTAAAAAAGGAAAAGCGATCGGCACCTTTTTACCTTAAGCTTTTTTACGTAAAGTGGGGTCCAGATTTGTAACTGTGTAGGGGGGATGATCCGGGGCAGATGTGAAATCCTTCTCCCCCGCCATTCTCGACGGGTGCAAATAAATGTTATTTCTCTTTCTCTCTCCCCAAGAACGAGCGTGGTAGCATATTGTATCATGCGTTAAATTCTGCTCATGCCTGCAGCCGTGATGTCTATTTGCGCAGCATCGTTTTCAACACAATGGCGACGTCGCGTTGTTAGTGCGTTCGAGATGCGTTTCGTCGCGCTCTAGTTTGATCAACTCCCCCGTTGGCTTCAACAACGATGGCAATTTTCCCGCCGACGCGCGTCGCGTCGTGTGCTCGAGTTCCCGGTGGCGCCACCGCAGGTTTCAAAGGGTCGCCGCGAGAGGCTCTACCGACTGTATCGAGTGGACAGGAGGATAACGGAAAAGGGTTCGGCAGCGCTATTGCGGCTCACGTCCCAGGCATAGTTTTTTCCTAGAAGGCGTTGCAGGGAGCTTCGACGGCGACGGCGAGGTGCCGGCCTAAGGAGCTTCGCTAACTAGCAACTGTCACAGCTCGGCACTTACAGCGCGTTGCTGAAACAGAAAGGACGCACGAAACGAACGCACGACTCTACACAGGACGGGCGCGAACTAACAACTGTCACAGTTGCTACTTGTTTATGTTGCAGCTTGTTGTCGGCGTTGCCGCTTTGCCGCTGGTACGCGAGCTCTGTCTTCCGGGGTAGCTTGTGGTCTGCGTCGGCGTTGCGTTTCGAGGGCGAGAGCGCGTTCACGTTCATTTTCATCCATGGCACGAAGAGAATGTGTTGTCTGGAACGCGCTTATTCTTCATCGTGATCAGCGTCATCGTCACCGTGATGGCGTATAGTAGGTAGCTTACATCCTTATCGGCGTCATCGTCACCGTGAGCCGAACAACGGCCAAGCCGAGACCCTAAGATGTGTCGCCCCTATAATACTTGGGCTCATATTTCATTCAGTTGCAATGTGAGGTATCGTTATAGACACATACTGTGTATAATAATAAATTCGAAGCGTTCCTTTGCGTACTGTAAGCACTTTTGCGTTTCTATCCATCCATCTATCTATCTATCTATCTATCTATCTATCTATCTATCTATCTATCTATCTATCTATCTATCTATCTATCTATCTATCTATCTATCTATCTATCCAACTATCTATCTATCCACCTATCTAGCCGCCTACGTCTGGGTGCTCTCTTGATCGCCTCCTTAAATTAGGGTATATCAAAATTTGAATGGGAGGGTAAGAGGTATTGAGGAATATGACTAGCTGGTCTGACATAAGTAACGTAAAAAATTAGGCAGATCCCAAGTACCATGGGAATCGATGTTATGCGAAGCATCCGGAGGTAAAATGACTGGGTTGTAATTTTTTATTGAGCGAAGCGTTATGAAATGACGCTAAAGATATGTACAAATGTTGCGCGCACAGACATGTTCAACCGTTGCATATGTTTCACATAACCAGTTGTTTACAGTTGTGTGACGATGCCAACAGAAACATGGGTATTGCCAACACCAGAAGCCGTAAGCTGATATGTAGAGCTTGTGCTTGCAAGGATGGTATCCCTGAATAGTGCTACGTAAACCAACTACAGTGGATGGCGCTTAAGTATACAACTGACGTTAACCCGACATGACTCCTTCGTCATAAGGGTACGTATGTAATGTTTGTGAAATTAAATAGCCAGCACTGCAACCATAATATACGTGTCACCAACATTAAGCCTGCATAGGGCGTTCTTCCAAATCAGTTTAGAGACCTGACGTGGCCCTGTGGTAGAATGCTTGATTGCCACGCAGAATGCTTGGGTTCGATTCCTGCTGGGAGTCTGATTTCTATTCTTCGTATTCCTCGCGTCAACGCCGCCTATGACCGTTTTTCTAAACGCTATCGCCTTTAAATTACTAGTGTCAACGCCACCGATATGAGTTTCTCTTAACGCTCTCGCATTTAAATTACCAATGCCTGTTCTCGCCGTTCCTGGGTAGATATAAAATGTCTAAGTCCTGTGGCGCATACCCGCATTCCCCTGCCTGTGGTATACGGGTATGAGCCACACGTGTCTGAAGAAATGAGTTTGACGACGTATCCGACGGGATTTTCACGTTATTCATGTCATGACCAGCCAGACATATTCGTCAATACCTCATACCCTCCCATACAAATTTTGGTCTACCCCAAGTTAAGAAGGCCATCACGAGAGCCCCCCCAGACGTAGGCGGCTAGACAGATAGATAGATAGATAGATAGATGATAGATAGATACGTAGCTAGAAACGCAGAAGTGCTTACAGCACGCAAAGAAATGCTTCGCATTTAAAATCCTGTCGTATACGTCGTCAAACTCTTTCCTGCAGACATGTGTGGCACATACCCGTATATCACGGGCCGCGGTAAGCGGGTATGCGCCACAGCTGTTTGACAATTTTTATATCTACGCAAGAACGGCCAGGACAGACATTTGTAATTTAAAAGCTAGAGCGTTAAGAAAAACTGTCATCGGCAGCGTTGACCCGACGAATTCAAATAATAAATATAAGGGTCCCAGCAGGGATCGAACCCAGTCGATCTGCGTGGCAATCAAGTATTCTACCACAGAGCCAGGCCAGGTCCCGGGATTGCTTTGGAATAAAACCCTACGGAGGGGTCATATCGGGTTAAGGTCAAATGTATACTTAAGCGCCATCCACTGTAGTTGGTCCACGAAGCACTATACAGGGCTACCATCCACGCAAGCACAGGTGCTACATATGAGATTACAGCTTCTGGTGTAGGTAATACCCATGTTTCTGTTTGCTTCGTTACGCAACTGTAAAGAACTGATTATATGATAGATGTGCGACTGCTCAACGTATGTCTGTGCGTACAAGATTTGTACATATATTTAATGTCATTTCGTAACGTTTCACTCAATAAAAAAATTACAACCCAGTCACCTTGCTTCCGCATGCTTCGCATAACATCGATTCCCATGGCACTTGGGATCTGCCAAATTTTTTTCGTCCGTTTTCAACTTTGGCTGAAAATTGTCCTCAGTTATGAACAAGTGCCAATTAGGTCGAACCTGGACTTTACGTGGTGCTTACAGCAGGAGGGAAGCACCTGCTGTAGGACCACTTTTCTACTTTCCAAAAAGCACGTCCATCGCCGTTTCCTGCAAGTAAGCGTTAAATGTTGTGCTTAACTGCTGATTTTGCGTATTCAATACTGCTTAAAAATTTCCGAGGAAACAACTTGCATAATAGCCCATGACGTCAACCACCCTATTGAAAATCTGTCCACCATGGGAATGGTGGATTCCACCATCCATCATTATGGTGGATTATGGTGCTGGAGTACGGTGGCAATGCTGGAATACAGTGTATGCTGGCGGTGATGGATGCTGGAAACGAACGGAGCGCAAAACGGCTCTAAACCGTCAGGTCCATCGTCCCCTAGCTGCCATACCTAAATAATTGCATAGAAAACAATGAAGAAAGCAGGAGAGCAAAAAAAAAAACGCTTGAAAAAAAAAAAAAACCTGTTGCCACGAGGAGTCGAACGTGGCACCTTAGGATCCTGAGCCAAGCACTTTACCACTGCGCCACGCTGAAACTTGTTTTGAGGGACACAGAACGACTAGTCAACACTACCACACCGCTTAACTTCAGCGTTGTATGTTGCATACTCGAGAGAGACACCATCTTCCCCTCCTACTAAAATTTGCATACTTATTAAACATAAGAAAACAGTTGCCAGTAACGAATGGCCTGTCAATAATGGCAACAGCACTAAATTTCTGTTTTCAATTCAGAACATAACTAAAAAAGTATATATTAACATATCAACCGGCTGTTACTGCCTAGATTAATATATTCGTTTCTCGTTCTTTTGATAGGGAATCATGTGCAGAGGCTTCGTGTCGACTCTAAGCTCGTTCGATAAATACGCGCGTACAGTTGATTGAATACTGTGATGTATTTTCGCGCAACGAGCGCGGCCGTGCCACCGCACTGATCTGTGTAGCTATCGTTAAGTACAACTACATAACCGCTAGGCCAAAAAAGAATGCAGTGCGCGGGAAATATATGTCATCATGTTAGTTCAGTAAGGCGTACGAATTCACAAATATGTGTTCTCGCATACGAGCCAGAGAAGTGCCGGCGAGTGTGACCAGCGGCTATCGGTGACCGGAGGCGTTTGCTGGAAGCGCGTCTCATCTATGTTCATCGCTTCTTGTGCGGACGCCTTACACAAGAAAAAAACGCTTCATTTACGTTAACCGATGTCACAGATGAGCTGGAAAGTCATTCCTACTCGTCGGAATCGTGTATCCTGAAACCTAGAAGCGCCGATGACACGTAGACGGACTCAGTCGGTACGCTAGGCCTAAACTTTGGTGGAAATCATGGTGGTAGAATAGGATGGTGGAAGTCATACTTGGTGCGGCTTATATCGACGCATGCCGAACGTAAAAGATTGTGCATTTTAGCTTCGCACGCATTTTCGCTGTTACCTTAAAGTGCAGCTGAGGTAATGAGTGCAAGAATTTCCAGAGCGGCGTTTCTAGCGTGGCGATATCAAGTGGCGGCTGTTTTCTGGTCAACCCGTTGTATTTTGAAAAGTGTAATTTACTTCTACAATTGCGCGGCGATGTAACACATTTACCGTCGCTGTTCACACCGATACCTGTAGACACGTAAACATCACAATACAGCACCACATCACGGTTGTCAAACTCATATAGGTACGCGATAAACATGTAAACATTCACGGACTCTGCGCTCCACAAATATTGTGACGGTATTGACACCGTATGAATAAAAAAGTGTGCTATAAAGCATAATGATCGGCGCTAGCTTATTGGGACTGCCATCACATTTGTCTACACATAAACAGTGATTTCACGTACTGTGCCACGTGCATTTCCATCATGCCACCATCATCCACCGTGTTTCCACTATGCCACCGTCATCCAGCCTGTTCACCAAGCCATCCACGAAAACATATTTTGCATCGCCACCATCAGCCAGCATTTTCCACTGTCACCACCATTGGCTCGCCATCACCACCACCATCTGCCACCATTTTTTCGACTCTCGCCATCATCAGCCATTATGACCACCAAAGCTTCCAGCTTATCCACTATTATTTTCACCACATCCACTATTGTTTCCACCATATCGAGCAACGATTCAAGTATCCACCAACCAAGGATTTTCAATAGGGCATTTTATGTCATGCGAAAGCTAGAGCCAGTAAGGCACGACAGCAATCCTTTTTTTAGTGACATCACTGTTGAAACAAATAACTTGACCGCAGTCGCGGCACTTCGTAATCAGACCCTCCGCGACCAAACTTGAGCGTGCAAGGGGCACCAAAACTGCGTGAGGGGAGAGCACTGCGTGCAAAGACTCTTCATCATACCGTGACCAAATGACTTATTTAGAGCGCTCTCCATGCAGTGGTCAATAAAGCCCCTTTTCAATATTTAGAGTCGTGCTGATCTGAACGGTAAAACCTAAAATAATTGAGAGCTGAAATTTTAAGACCTTAAATTTCAGCTGTCATTTATGTTAGTCATACAGAAATATCTCGTCATACGATGTTTGGTGTATATCAAGTTAACGAAACGGCTGCTAGAGCACCACGGCCAAGGCATGTAAATGATGCCGTCCATGACAAGTAAGCCGAATTCATGATTTCCATGATATGGCCAGCCATTTACGTTCCTCATACAGTCATATTATGCCATACAAATTCTGCTATGAATTACATAAACGATACGGCCCGAAGAGCACAAAGTCGTAGGCAGTTGATACATAGATAGATAGATAGATAGATAGATAGATAGATAGATAGATAGATAGATGGATGGATGGATGGATGGATAGACAGATAGATAGATAGATCGATAGATAGATAGATAGATAGATAGATAGATAGATAGATAGATAGATAGATAGATAGATAGATAGATAGATAGATAGATAGATAGATGGATGTATAGATAGATAGATAGATAGATAGATAGATAGATAGATAGATAGATAGATAGATAGATAGATAGATAGATAGATAGATAGATAGATAGATAGATAGATAGATAGATAGAATGCGTTTAGCAGTCGAGGTAAGGCAATCGTTTTATGCTACGAGCAGCAGCGAGACAGCAGTCACTGACCTCAGCCGAACCAGCACGAGCATCAAACAAAACAAGCGTCTTCTTCGTCGTTCCTCTACCAAGTAGTAGTAGTAGTAATAGACTTTTATTGCAGCCACAAACTAAAGGCCGAGCATTTCGACCGCCTGCACGACCAGTCGACGCTGCTCTTCCCCTTCTGCGCCGATCCAGTCGAACCAGGTGGTGATGGAAAGGGAAGGGGGAGGGTAAAAGCTGGATTGCTGAGCAGTTGGACAGTAGAAAAGGCAGTGTGACAGGTCGGCATATGTGGAGGGGGGCAATTGGGACAGCAGGGGGTCAGATCTATATTTATAGAGAAAAAGGCGAGAGGGGGAGATCAGGCAATTCAGTTGTATGTGCCGCAAAATTCTGGCCTCTAGCATAGTGAGTGATGGATGAGGGGGGAGGGTAGAGACGCTTGTCGAGTCTGAGCTGGAGGTAAACCTCCTTGATAGGATGACGCAGGGAGATCGTTTCGTCGATCTTCACAGAACTCCCACCGTCCTCCGAAGGTGTAGGCCAGGGAATGAACGGTGCCGTTCATTCCCTGTATCGCAGGCGAGCTGATGAGCCAGCTCATATATCGCGGGCGAGCTGATGAGCCAGCTCATTGCCGTCAATCCCTGAATGCCCAGGAACCCAGCGGAGCAAAACAGTGGAAGGTTGGAGGAGTAGAGACTGCTCGCTCGACCTCCTGTTCTAGGGAAGGGGGGTAACGTTCGGTTCTGTATGTGACGAATGGCGGCGTAAGAGTCGGAGAAAATCGTGTCTCGGGGACAGATGGGAGGGAGGTAAACGACTGTAATGCATGAACAATAGAAAGGACCTCGAGTGACAGTACATTTGGCGGGTGCAAGTATGGCCCGCTGGTGTGGGTTTCAGGTGCCGAAATCTGTGGATGGTAAATAGCGTAGCCGCATGAGCCGCGAGGAGCCATGAATGAGGCATCCGTGTAGGCGACTCCCTGTGTAGAAAAAGGAGGGGAGTGATGCTGTGCTGCTGCGTGACGACGGCCGGCATGCAGAACGGGGGGACATGTTGGACGGGAGGGGAGGGATACGAAGGTTGGAGGCCGGGGTGGGCAACCATCGCATGGGCAACCCGACACGCATGAGCCTCGTGGAGACCCGACTGCCGAGTGACAACGCGTCGCAGGAGGTGAGTTACCGAGTGGCAGGTCCTGACAGCGTGATGGAGGGCCTGCGTGTTCTTCTGGTCACATGCAAAGGGAAGCCAAGAACTCTGCATTGCTGAACGGTTGGAATGGGAGAGCCCGCAAGATGTAAGGAGATGAGGGCGTTATGGGAGCGCTGATAGGCAGAGCGATTGAGCAAAAGCAGCTCCGATTTCTCTGGAGCAGGAGACAGACCAGCAGTGGTAAGAAAGGAAGCAATGAGATCTAGACCACGTTGTAAAGTGTCCTGCACATGGCCGGGAGATCCAGACGTACTCGAGAGTGATGTCGTCGGCATAAAATTATGGTGGAGGTCAGGAATTTGGGATAGTTGGGAGGCAAGAGGGGCCATAGCCATATTAAAAAAGAGTAGGAGATAATACGGCACCTTGAGGAGTGCCGCGGGTGAGAGAGTGTGAGCTGGACAGATCAGTATCGACCCTTAAGCGAGCTACTCGATTAGAGAGGAACGATCGGATATAAGAATACATGTGGGAGCCACATGAAAGGGATGAGAGCTGAGCAAGTATGTGGTCATGACACACACCATCGAATGCCTTACGGACATCAACGGTTACAAGAGCATGGATCTGACTGCGAGAAGGTGACAGAAAAGTGTGCTGAAGAACAAGGAACATGTCCTGTGCACAGACGCGGCGTCGGAAGCCGATAAGAGAAGGAGGGAAGAACTCTTTCGCCTCAATAAAATCGCACAGGCGAGTTAGGGCCATTCGCTCAAGGGTCTTGCCAACGCACGATGTCAAGGAGATAGGGCGAAGGTTAGAGAGGGAGGGAGGCTTGCCTGGCTTCGGAATCATGCAGATGAGAGAGGATGTCCAAGAGCTCGGCAGACAGCCGCTGTGCCATGCTTCGTTGAATGTCTGTAAGAGGAATTCTTTAGCGTTGTCGGGAAGATTGCGGAGGGTAGTATATGTTATCTCATCCTCGCCGGGAGCCGAGCGGGTAGAATGAGTGGCCAAGGCAGCTTCAAGCTCCCTGAGAGTGAATGGGCGGTCCAGGTCTGGGTTAGCATACCAATAACCGTATTTCTTATTAAAACCACTCCACAGTGGAAAAGGTGCCATCCTGGCGACCTATGGCACAGGTAGGACTGATTGGTCGTAGTGACGTTTCTATCGGTCGACGTGCACAGACTCGAGCCCGCGGCACCGTTGAACAGTAGGTGGCTGAATAGGCTCAACAACATTGTTGACTGGGCACGTCTGGCGCAGGACCGGTAAGGACCATCATACATAGGCATAAACATTACGGAAGGGCCGGGAGCAGATGAAGGCACACGGAGCCGCATGATTGTTCCAAGGGAGTATGAGGAAGAAGATAAGCTTCGGTCATGACAGTGATTCTGGCGAGCCTGATCGTGCATGGTAAGAAAACGTGCGAGCTGCCGACATTCTTCGGCATAAGTGGTGGCTTCGGCTAGAGTCGTCGATTCTGAAGGTTCTGGGCGGTACAGAAGGATGGTGTCCAAGAACGAGGAAGGTTCCCGACCATAAATAAGGAAGTACGGGGAGAATCCAGTAGTAGATTGAATGGCTCTGTTGTAAGTATACGTAAGGAATGACATTATGCGGTCCCAATTTGTGTGGTCATTGGAAACATACATGGAGAGCATGTCACCGAGCGTGCGATTAAAGCCGTCGGTCATGCCATTGGTTTGGGGGTGATATGAGGTGGCAGTTCGATGCACGATGTTACATTCGCGGAGGAAGGCTTATAGGGCTTCGGACAAGAAGGAACGCCCGCGGTCACTAAGGAACTCGCGGGGTTCACCGTGCCGAAGAACGAGGTTGCGAAGAATGAACAAGCTGACTTCAATAGATAGATAGATAGATAGATAGATAGATAGATAGATAGATAGATAGATAGATAGATAGATAGATAGATAGATAGATAGATAGATAGATAGATAGATAGATACGCTCAAAGTCGCCGAAGTTCGCTAAGAAATGCTTAGCATTTAAAATGGATATGAGGGTGGTAAACTGTTCATTTCAGCATTCGATCCTCTTTGTTTTCTCTTCTTTGTACGGATCCTCTTGCTCTGTTGGGGACACTGGAATATATTTGCGGCGTAAGTCACAAGCACTGGAAGATGATCAGTGATAGCCACATCAATGGCTACTGCGCTTGGCGTTGCTGTGATATTACTTGAAACGTGGTGAATGTAGTATTTCCACTGGGTGAAAATCGAGTAGGGGATGAGAATGCAGACTCAAGCCTGAACCGAAGAAAACAATCACTATAGAGTATGGTCTTGGCATTATCTGTATCCATTAAGCTAATGTTGACGTCAGCAACCTGTAGAACTTTTTTTAATTTCAGTAGTGTTAATGTTGAGCGCTGTAGCTAGATTCTGTTGACCATTCGGTATAGATGAATATGGGGAACAGTAAATGCATGCAATGATCACTTTATTTAGATGACCAGATAATGAAAAGTTCAAAATATTTAAAAGCTAGGTGAAACCTGCGTTTGTACTCAATCTCGGCCTATATACACATAGTCGAGCCACCATAGCGAGCAGGATCACGGTGACAATATTTAGAGCTTTGCGATCGTGTTCCACACAGATTGCAATCACAATATCTAAGCCACGTTTCAGTAATACATAAAAAATGAAAAAAAAATTGAAGGACACTTTGTACATTCCAAAGTGTGTTCGGCGAAAGCGTGTGGATATTCCACTGACTATGCCATGTATTTTATTTTTTACAATGATGACGCTAGATACTACTCTCCAGCCATCGAGAATTCAATCAACCAAGGCATTGCTCAAATTTGTGAGGACAACAGACTTGCACGAGCGGTTATAGACTCAATGATGACGCATACTGCACAAGACTGCCGCTCTGCGCATTGACGTTATGTGCGTGCGTGTGTGCTCCTCCCCTTTCTCTTTTTTCTTTACACTTCTTTCAATCTCCCCCCATCCCTTCCCCTTGTGCAGGGTAGCATACCAGATATGCCAAACTGGTTAACATCCCTGCCTTTCCTCTCTCTTGTTTTCCTTCCTTCCTTCCTTCCTTATCTTTTACACTCTCAGTGGGATAACACACAAACGTAATGTGTGTGCGTTTTCTTTTTTAAATTTTTTACCGCGAATCGCAGCGAGACGCGAGGCAGACGGACGACGGACGGACGGACAGACAGACGGACGGACGGACAGACGGACGGACAGATGGACGGAGACCGGACGGACGGACAGACGGACGGACAGATGGACGGACACCGGACGGACGGACAGACGGACGGAGGACAGACGGATGGACGGACACCGGACGGACGAACAGAGGGACGGACAGACGGACGGACGAACAGACGGACACCGGACGGACGGACGGACGGACACCGGAAGGACGGACACCGGACGGACGTGAGCAAGAGAAATTAAATGATTTCGCCTTAAAATGGCAGAGCAAGTCAGTAAATGCGCTAATGTAGTCGTAGTTTTGGAAAGACTACGCACATCGATGTGCCGCAACGAGCAAGCAGAATTAGCAAGCAGTGATTTAGTTCTCTCTAATGGAAGCAATGACATCATTATTCAATACGAAAGTTATGGATTGGGAAAAACGAACTCATGTCATCAGCGTCAAAAGAATAGGCTTACATCAGATTTCTCATCTGTCCGAATGATCCTGCTGTCATGACCCTGCTGTGATATGGCAATTTTCTTTCCAGAGAAACCGCCATGATTTTCCCCCTTTAAGGCTGGTTCTTTATTAAACAGCCTCTGACTGGCCATGTTATTTTGAACGACAAAAACTGGGCTATCATTAATTCGGCATGGTCCTGTCTGGGTGGTACGCAGGCGCGCCTTACGCGCTTTGCAAAGAAATCGAGATTTCTTTGCGAGATTTTATTGAGATAGCAATTGTATGGACACTATCTGCTGATTTTTGCCGTCGCCGTCACGCCCAGGATATATATATATATATATATATATATATATATATATATATATATATATATATATATATATATAAAGAAGCCACAAAAAAAAATCTATCACAAGAAAATAAAATTTACACCATCTTCCCAAAGGGAAGCCTGATGGGATGCGAAGCAGCAGCGTTGCCCATGGGAGTGGTGGAGAGGGTGAAGCGAGAGAGAGGTGACACGTACAGGCATGTTTCAGCGCGTACGTTAGGCGCGCGTCAGGCGGCAGCTGCGGGCGCTGCGGCGTGGGGAGCGCGTTGCGGCGCGTTCGTACGGACACACGGACGGAGGGACAGCGTTACATAGCCTAGTCAAAGAGCTGCTTCGCATCTAAATATCGAAGGCACCCGACCGGCGATCGAACCTGCGTCCCCCTCGCTCCACAGCGCGCTGCGTTAGACCACTGAGCCACATGCCATGCATGCGCCGGTATAATAACGGCCAGCAATTTATAGACAACATTTACCACTCGCGGTATGCAGATCTCGCATGAGCTTGAGCGTGTTTTTTTATCACTGAGCGCTCTTACATTTTCTCTTAATTTGAAAACTGCCATTTAGACGCGCACGAGAAAGGGGCCCCTATTTGTAACCACTCGTGATGTCAAACGAAAAATAAAGAAAAGAACACCGCCCACACCTTGCGTCAGATGCCAGTGCGTGACATGAGATGCAGATGGGTTATTCTTCTCGCCCCATTTTAAAAGAAGATGTATCTACGAGTGTCAGGTTTTGCGTTGTGGACACTCGCATGGCGTTGCTCAAACAAAAGGCGTAACAACTGTGATAGTTGTTATTTCACGCTTGTCCTGTGCATACCAGCGCGTCCTTTTCGAGCGTCCGTCTTTGTGCTTCAGCGGGAAGCTTCAAGTTTCGATCTGCTCTTTGATCTTCGTTTGGCATTCCAGTTTCTTGCTATCGCATTCTTTGCTTCGCCCTTGCGGCGAAACTGACCTTTTTCTTTTCACATCGCGAACAAAACCACGTCATGATGCTCTTTTCACGCTGTTTTTATGGACCCACGGTGAACTGTATCGATGTCTGTCGATGAAATTGGGCGTTCTATCAATTCAATATTTTTCAAGGCAGTTGCATGATCCTCGCCTTCTCTACATGGGGCCCCTTCGATTGCGATGTTATTAAGCCATCTTTATTGCTCCTTGTCTGCAATTTTCCTGGTTAGCTGGCCATTTTCCATCCTCATTGTTTCGTCTGGCTTTACTAGCTGTTCTACAGACGCGCGAACTGAATCAGATTGGTCACAGATCTGACTTACGCTGTGAGCGAGTAAACCACGATTACCAAGTCTTTGACATAACTTGTTGGGTATTTTGGAGACCAGATCATCAAAAAGATTATATAGTTTAACATGAAACAGTGACGCAAGATGCTGAAATTTCTTAGCAACGTTGGGGTCAGGAGGAATACGGTGCAGGCAAAGCCACAAGGAAACACTTATGAGAAGCCCCCTTAAGTGTTAATTTTCCATGTTGAAAATATGATTTTCGCACAACCTAGAAAACTTCTATCTGTTAACATGAACTTCGCGTTCCGTGATCGTCCTATATGATGGCAGTGCGCAGAACGCCAAAATAAAGACTTTTTACCGTTCAGATCAGCCATATACAAAATATTTAAAAGGAGCTTTATTGACCACTGCATTGGGAGCGCTCTAAATAGGTCATTTGGTCCCAGTATGATGAAGAGTCTTTGCACATAGTGCTCCCACCTCATGGAGTTACGGTGCCCCTTGCACGCTCTAGTTTGGTCGCGAAGAGTCCGATTACGAAGTGCCGCGACTGCGGTCTTGTTATTTGTTTTAACAGGGATGTCACTCGAAAAAGCATCGCTGTCGTTCCTTTCTTGCTAAAGCTTTCGCATCACATAAAATAGCTGGCATCATGGGCTAATATGCAAGTTGTTTTCTCGGAAATTTGTATGCTATATTGAATATGCAAAATCAGCAGTTAAGCACGACATTAAGCGCTTCCTTGCAGGAAAGGGCAAATGGATACGCTTTTTGGAAAGTATAGAAGCGGTCGTTCAGCAGATGCCTAATTCCTGCTGAAAGCAGTACGTTCATCTTAAGAGACCACTATACTTTCCAAAAGATGAAACCCATGCTTTAAAAGGTTACAATGTACACGCGCACTGCAGAGCGTACGTGTGATAACACCTGTTTCTGAATACAGAGGTTCTATCCACTAGCGTTATGCACAATAAAAAGTCACAGTTTCAACCAAGGATGAAGCAATGAATGCGATAGCAAAAAAATATAAGGTTATACGAAGTGTGGCTGGCAGCTAACTTCTTTGGATCCGACCTCACGCACCTCTACAAAACACTGGTTTAAAAGATACGGCCGCTCCAGGGACACTCTTCGCACATTCTATTCGCGGTGAGAGTGCAGCACGTAGAAGGGTACACAGCCCGTCCGCTGACGGCTGTCGAAATAGCGAGATAACGCACGCTAGCGACGACCAATCTCGTAAAATCAAAGGTCGAAAGTTGCCACCTCAAGGGGCACCCCCCACCCCCCTTCTCGCGTGCTTCCACGCTCGTTAAAGACGGGCGGGGCGTTTCCTCTCTGCTTGAGCATTCGACGGCCGGTCTCACAGGCGTGGAGATCTTATCGAATGCGCCTCGGAGCGACGGAGGTGGGCCGGCTCGTTTGATCTCCGCTTCAGCCGCGTTCGTCGCTCCCGCTCGCGCGCTATTACCCGCGGGTAGAACGTCCGATACGCTGGGGGATCTTATCAATTTGGACAATATACGCGACATGACCCCGACGGCGACGGCAAAAAACCCGTCGTAACTATCCATATAATTGCACTTGCAAAAATAATGTTGATAACACACCCTGAGAAAAATCAGGGGAACTTTAAGCTTCGCCTTTGAGAGTCTAACGCGATCGCGATATTCTGTCCCTAGTGCGTTCTTCAACTACTTAGTCCATACTAGCTATGCACTCACTACGTGGTGTTAAGATAATACGCGCAGTAACGTGCGTGACTTTTGTAATGGGTGGCCGGCTTTAAACCACGAAGTCGCTTTGATATTCACGTTTTGTGACGCCCACTGACAATGTACGCTTGTACCACGCAATATTACTGCGATATTACATGTTGTATTGTGACGTATGTATGCAGCGCGCGTGTGTTTGACAAGCAAGAGTTATTTTCACTGCATTTCCCCGAAGAGGAAGTTATTATAAAGGCATTTCCAAGCGTACGTGTAGCTATGTGGTAGAACACCTGGTTGCTGCGCAGAGGCTTAGGTTCGATCCTCACTGAGGCCTGCAAATTTTTATTATTTATTTTATTTGCATCTATTTCGATTTTTCGGTCACGGACAGGATGATGAATTTTCGCTCACAACCAACGACGCCGACATCGACGCCGACTGTAAAATCCTTCGAAACGAGCTCTTTAACGCTATCGCGTAAAAGTTGCACGTTGAACAACAGGTGTGGCAGCACTCCGTCCATTTTCTTGTAGGATAAAGAACCGGCTTTCTTGTAGCATGTATGCTGATTAGTTATATCATGTCAACACTTTGGATCCGCTGCTGGGACCACGGATTCGAAGGGTTGATAATGCCGGCGTCGGCGTTGGCGTCGTTGGTTGTGAGCGAAAAATGATCTTGTCCGACCCAAAAACTAAGAAAGATGCAAATAAAATAAATAATAAGAATTTCTGGGTCCGTGTGAGGATGGAACCCAGGACGTCTGCGTGGCAAGCAGGTGTTCTACCACACAGCCACGCCTTTGCTTGGAAATACAGTGAAAATATCTTCCTCTGCTTGGAAATGCAGTGAAAATAACTTTCCTGCTTCGAAACGCAAGCGTCCTTTATATAGGCGTCGCAATATAAAATGTAATATCCGTGTAATATTGTGTGGTACAAGCGTACATTGCCATCAGATGTCAGGACATGTGACTATCATAACGACTTCGTAGGTTAAAGCCCGCCACCCATTAAAAAAGGCACACACCCTACTGCGCGTATTCCCTTAACACCACGTAGTGGGATTCATAGCAAGTATGCACTAAGTGGTTGAAGTACGTACTCGGGACAGGATATCGCTATCGTGTTCAATTCGTAAAGGCGAACCTTAAGGTTCCCCTATTTTTCTCACTGCAGGATGTCTCATCTTTTAAAGACTAGGTAAAAGTATTTTCATGAGCTTTGCCTTTTTTAGTTACAGACCAGAATAGGATACAGGAACCGCAGTGGGTTTTAAAAGAAAGCAATATTCATGAGCTATTGCACTCTCTGATGGTGGACCACCAGCCGAGCTGCATTGGCATTTAGTGCACGATGCTGAGCAGCCATTTTAACTACCTGCGTCTTAGGCATTCGTCATTGCTTCATAATTTCGTTGACCGGTGGTGGGCTGTGGAGTCTGCCTATTTTATATGGCCCATTCCTGCTAAGACCATTTTCTTGAGAAAAAAATTGTTGACTAGGCAACTGCTCGCGCAATTATAATGTGTTGACATTTATTATGACACTTAGGGTCACAGACACGTCGGCCAGTTCACCATTTGTCATCTCCCGTTTGAGCTCGGTCTGGGCGGCCTTGGGATTTTTTTTTTAATTTCAAGGTAAATGCAGTTCATGATGATAATTTTTCGTTGAGTAGGCAACTGTACATCTCTGCACTGTATATCTCTTCGCTGCAATAACGCTGCACTTGTCATCTCGGTGCACGATGTGGGCATAGCTGCATAAATTTTTGCCTCTGCTTCAATAAATCATTTTCCTCCTTTTTTGTGCTTCTTTCTTCAGAGGTAATTAAAATTCATCACTATGCCCTATTAAGCAGTCAGAATGTGTAGCCTTGCAATGCCAGTCACGTTTGTACATTTATGTTCTTGCGCTGATGAACTTTACCATTTAGTTTTCGGAAATAACTGCCTGAAGTTGTACGGATATGTTCTGCGTGTCACAAACGAAGGAGGATTGGAGTGTGAGCCACATCCTGTGTTCGTATTTCTAGCGATCGTTGCACAAAGCACATTTTTCATACGTGTCCACAAAGCAACTAACTATCCTGGTTCTGGGGTTTTTTTATGCAAAGATAACACAATAGGGAAATATCCGCCATCGCACTTATTGCTCTCATCATACCTCACACGCGGTCGCTACTGCATAACGTTGAGGCTCTCGTAGTACGTGCTGGTCGCTGTACTTTTCAGCATGCGTCGTCCAGTCTTGAAAAATCAAGAGCACTTTCTGCTGGCGACGAATCTGCAGAGACAAGCCATATGAGCCAACGCATGTGCCTCTGCGTGCACAGCGTTTGCCTTAAGTATGACTTTTTTTCGCCAAGTTTTCAGAAGTACTTTGTAGGCTCAAGGACTTTTGTTAGGGCGCCTTTCACCATGTTTAAAATTTGCATTAGCATATTTTTTCGCTTTTGCGTCAGTCGCCCCGGTTCTACGTCCTTTAGGTGATGACTACTCCGAAAATCAACCACGAGGAAAGTTGCTTTAGCACGAAATACAAAATAGAGACATCAATCGCACTAAATTAGCAAGTAAAACGCGTCCAGAAATATCGTGCTTCAAAAAAATGTTGTCGGCGTTGCTCGGCTTCCTTTGCTAGGAATCATTTCGTGAATATACTATATGAATACAAACATGCTCTTTCGACACATCATGGTCACTTAGCTGCGTGTTCGTGATTAGGAGTTTTACACCCGCCAGCTGTGGGAGCGTTTTCACAGGTGCGAAATCCAAAGCGTCTGCGCGCTCTAGCTACGTACACAAGCAACCAGAGGAACTAAAAAATCAATCCATAGTCCCCAGCCACCGCATACGTAAATAATGCATTACATTTTAGCAGTGAAATCAGAGAAGATTTATTCATTATTATTCAAATCAGGAAATTTATCTTTGCTAGTGATGTTTATATGGTGCAGAGTCCCCTAAGATGCACAATAATGCTTACCTCAAAGCCTCAGGTTCGATCTTCGGCATCGGAGGTAGCGATTGGAAGAAGGCGAAACGCTGAATACTCGTGTTGGTTGATGTAGTTGGAAATTAGGGAGGCCTTGGACGACCAAATTCCCTGAGCCCTCCAATACAACGCACCCAATGTTATGGTTTTCGCACGCTGAAATCCAAGAATTAGGAAGCTCGATAGTAGTGCTCGTAAACGTATTCCCACTGCTTCATTGGCCTTAAAATTTAGGTTTGCGGCAGTCTGTCACTTCCTAAAGCGCGCATAATATCTCAGCTCCTTATTTCGAAAGAAAATCTTAATTATGTAGCCACACAGAGTAGGTTGCACTACGTCGGAAGCCTGATGACAGGTGACGGTTCATGCAGTCATAGTGTTTTTTTGTTTCTTTTGTCACAGATCCTACTTATTCCAGCTGATGCCTGGAATTGGACACTGGCAAGTATCGCTAAACCTTCAAGTATCGCTGAACACGCTGCAGTGGACGTCGCAAAACGCTCAATTTGGCTAGAGAGGCGCACAACTTTGAGTGTCACCGAGTGTCGGGTTGTTGATTGCAGCGGTGGTTAGCAGAGGGAGGAATGGTATGAAAGTTCGAACAATGTAACTGCGCAATTCACGATAGCACGCTCAGCCGCTCCCGAGAGCGTTCAACCAATACGCGTTAGCGTGTGCTATATAGCACGGGTCGACGTTTTATATTAACGGTAAGAATTTTGCTGCCCAACTGGAGGACGCAGGTTCTACTACCTGCCAAGGCAGCTGCATTGAGATAGTGTCGAAGAATAAAAACACCAGTGTATTCAGATTTACGTGGTTGTTGAGGAACTCCAGATAGTGAAAAATATAGCGAAGTGCCCTAGTATGGTGCTCTTTCAAGTTATGTCTAACTTTAGTCGCGTAAAAACAGAAATAAGGTATGTGTCGCAAAGCTTTTTTTTTTCTCTTGAATATTTCTCGGTGGGCCCGCCAGCTCCTACATCCTGCGTCGGGAGCACGCGTTTGTGGTGCCAAGAGGACCATTGTTCCAGGCTTCACGAAGTTGCTTGAAGCTCCTTGGTATCAGCTCCGCGGATACATCTACAAAGTGTGTTCTATGTTAACCCTGAAGACTGTCGTCCACTATTGAGAAGGCTTCCATACTATAGTAGGAGGATTGACTTTTTAAATACGAGTTCTAGAATATCAAAGTAACTGTAAACAGGAAAATATAAAAACGTTCTTATCATCACTTGTGTACATTGGCGCCTGTTTATACAAACCGTACTAAACTCGAACCTGTGTTACATACAAGTGCAGTATGGTATCTATCACACCTTCCACGTTTGTCTAGTGGTTATGGTGCGCGATTGCTGACCCGAAGGTTGCATAATCGAATCCCGGCCGTGGCGGCCGCAGCTTTGATAGTAAGATGTAGGAGCACGTTGAAGAACCCCAGGTGGTCTAAATTTATGGAGCCATCCACAGCGGCGTCCCTCATAATCAAATCGTCGTTTTGAGACGTTAAACCCCATCAATTATTATTATTATAATTGCATCTAGTACGACTCCTGCCGAAACATTCGCGCACATGAACATTAAATACCTCATACGCATGCTGTATGACGTCTGGCGAAAAGCTTTGCGCCGCACTTGTTTCCAGAATCAGTTTTATATGAAATTCATACGCATCGCAGATAGCGCTTTACAAGCCTTGCTGACATCAACACGTGGTGAAACTGGAGTATAGCACTCACCGTATGAAAGAAGTACGAAATCATTGTTTTCAAAATGAAACCAGCAGTGGATCACTCCTGCATTTGGAATTCCCTACTATTTAAATGCCTCATAGCTCAGAAAGTGCCAGTTCATTTCGTTTATTTGTGTGCCGGCTCGTGTAGTTCTTCCAGGAAAAAAGAACTGCACAACCTCATGAATTTAACATAACATGCGGCTGAGTGTCGGTTATGCGCGGCATACGTTCCCTGTGACTCACATACAGAGGAGCAATTGTAGCGCGCAAACATTCAGCAAGGGTAATACAGGGCATTTAGAAAATAACAAGTGCTACACTGAACAACTAGGAAATCAGAGTCACACGAGCGCTAAAAGGGACCTCGAGAGACCTTCTTTATTCAACGCAATTTTCGCTATCTCACGCACGTATAGTGATAACTGTGTGATGAGTATTGGACTGTGACTTGGACTGTGACTGTTGGACTTTGAGTGTTGTGCTATCTGTATCGGTGAGACGTCGAAACCGAAACCACGTGAAGTGCATCGGGGTGAAGAAAAAGAAGAGCACCCAAAGGAAATGCTGTGGACGGGAGAAGGCGGGGAAGAAAGAGGAAGACGAGGTGGCTGGGCTTCGGAACGTGGAAGGAGAGACGTGCGTGGCTGTCTGTTCGAGGTGGTTCAAGGCAGTTGGGTTCCGGACCCGAGCCAGCAGACTCGAGGGTAACCTCTTCGACCGGCAAGGATGACGCCCGCTGTACCACGTGGCCGTGGTAATGGCCTCCGGGGTGCACTTGGGCGGCTTTCCAGGGACCCGGTAACCGTGTCTCCACGTAGCACCTGCCCTCTCCTCGCTGCTGCCCTACCGAAGCCGACATCACCGATGTCTCACCGCAGCATCAGCACAACTCCCCCGACGTCTACGACTGCCGAACTGTGAGACTGACTTTTGTTAATTCACAGAACATTACCTTCTGTAGTTTAATCTAAACTCTTCTATATTCTTTTTGTATAGACACCGTTTCTTGTTTTTTTTTCCCTTCTTCATTGTACGCTCTTTCTTTAATTTATTTTTAGAAATAATGAATGAATGTTTTTCCACCAGACGGTTTCGTTGACTTTGCACTGAAACAATTATTTCAGTGACAGTATTTAACGTTAGAACCTAACACACGACAGATTGGCGTCCGCTACGACAGGACGAGACCGTGTGGTAAAAGGGTGCATGAACTGAAGGGATTCGGAATGTCTTCGGCAGAGTTCGTAACGTTCGGTCAGCGCATGGGTCTGGAGGTCGCAGAACTAAAAGCCTGGGTGGATGAGCAGTCTGAGAAGGCACGATCCGATAGGCAAGCAGAGCGAGAGGCTACGAAGGAACGCCTGGAGCTAGAAGAGCGAGTCCTAGCATTGCGGGTCAAATTGGCCGAGTCTGGAAATAGCCAGGAACGAGAGGCTGGTGCTCGACAGGAAAGAAACGAGTCGCCGATCGTGATTAACCCCCACAGTTTGATCCCCGTCTTCAGGGAGGATCGCGATGATCTCGACGCGTACCTGAAACGGTTTGAATCCGTCGCTACCGGTCAGGGATGGCCGCAAGACAAGTGGGCCACGGCACTCAGCTTGTGTTTGGATGGTGAAGCCTAGAAAGTTTTTGGTCGCTTGTCCCCTGAAGAGTCAGTGGACTATGACAAGGCTAAGAAGGCATTACTTCAACGCTTCCGATGCACAGCTGAGGGTTACAGGGAAAAGTTCCGGCTGAGCAAACACCAAGATGAGGAGACAGCGAAGCAGTATGCCACGAGGCTTTTGAGTTTCTTCGACCGTTGGATGGAAATGGCCAACCGAGGAAAGACGTTTGAAGCGGTGCGAGACATAATCGTTAGCGAGCAACTGCTTCAGAATTGCCACCGTAGTCTGACATTGTTTCTTCGAGAGAAACTATCAGACTCTTGAGGAAATCGCTGAAGCCGCAGATCATTATATGGAAGCACAAGGGCACAAGAATCTCTTGGTGTTCAAGGAAAGGCCGGAAGAAGCTCCTACAAAAGGGAAAGAAGGAAGTAGTTCTGGCAAGACGCAAGTCCGATGTTTCGTTTGTGACAAATACGGGCACAAAACATCCGACTGCCGCATGCGCTCCAAGCAACAATACTGTACGTATTGCCGGAAGACTGGTCATAATGTGCAAGACTGCAGACGGAAGGGCTCAGGCACAAAAGAAGTCGCCGGTTGTGTATCCATGAGAAGTCGCTCCTTCAACCGAAGTCAAGACTCCAGGCTACGTGATGAAGAGCGAGGTACAAGCACTTAAGTCTCGAAGCCCAATTTTAAACAGCCACGACATGCCAGTCATATAAGGACTAATGTTTGAGAAAGCTGTATCTGTTCTACGTGACACAGGCAGCAACAGCGTAGTCGTACGACGTTCGCTAGTCCCGGATACGGCATTGACGGCTACAATGGCAACCTTACTTTTGGCTGACGGTAGTACCACTGAGGCGATGGAAGCCGACGTACTCATCTCGTCGCCATACTTTTCAGGGGTCATTGTTGCGAAATGCCTGGACAACCCTCTCAACGATGTCATCATTGGAAATGTACCAGGATCTCGGGACCACACGAATCCAGATAAAAACTGGAAGAAGACCTTGCCCACTCCCGTATTCCCAGCTCAGAACGTAAAAGCGAGCAACACAGAGGATCTCCACTCAAGGCCCGCGGTGGTTCTAGCAAAGGCCGTGGGGAAGAGACAAGAGGAGATAGTGAACCTCATTCGGATCTCACGAGAGACATTTCAACTGGAGCAGACGAAGGACAAGAGCTTGGAAGTTTGCCGAGCTAAGTTGGGAAAAACCTTCAAAGGCAAAGGATCAACATCCTGCTCGTTCTACGTACGTGGCGATCTACTGTACCGCTCTTACCAGTTTTGTCCTGGCAAAACGATCGAACAAGTGGTAGTACCGAAAACGCTGCGTTCGCAAGTTCTCGAGTTAGCCCACGAAAACCCGCTCTCCGGACACCAAGGCATCAAGAAGACTACCGAAAGGGTGCTGAGCGCGCTCTATTGGCCTGGTGTTCAGGAAGACATCAAGAGGTACGTGAAGTCGTGTGACGCGTGCCAACGGACGTTCCCGAAAGGAAAGTTGAGCAAAGCGCCGCATGGCCGTATGCCGCTCATAGGCAGGCCCTTTGAGCGAGTGGCTGTTGATATCATCGGACCACTCTCTCCGACTTCACGAAGAGGCAACAGATATATTCTCACGCTGGTGGATTTTGCCACTCGGTATCCTGATGCGATACCACTGCCAGCTATTGACTCGGCAACTGTAGCCGAAGGGCTTGTGGAAATGTTTTCACGTATAGGATTTCCGAAGGAAGTTCTATGTGATCAGGCTTCACGTTTTACCTCGGAGTTAATGAAAGAGGTAAACAGTCTTCTTCAGATCAAACACCTGAGTTCCACTCCGTACCATCCCATGTGCAATGGATTGGTGGAAAGGTTTAACGGAACGATCAAAGAGATGCTCCGTAAACTCTGCCACGAACAACCTAAGTCATGGGACCGGTACATAGCTCCTCTGTTGTTTGCATACAGAGAGGTACCACAAACCAGTCTTGGTTTCTCGCCTTTCGAGCTAATATATGGCCACCAAGTACGAGGTCCACTGACGCTACTGAAAGAACTCTGGACCAAGGACGAGATCGACGAAGAGACTAAAACAGTCTATGGTTACGTCCTCGACCTCAAAGAGCGTCTGTTCCAAACCTTGCAGATGGCGCACAGGGGACTTGAAAAGGCTCAGCGACTACAGAAGAAGTATTACGATAGAAAGAGTCGTCTACGCCGTCTTAAGGTGGGCGACCGAGCTTTGGCTCTTCTTCCAACGAGCCACAACAAACTACTTATGCACTGGAAAGGACCTTTCGTAGTCACAGCCCAGAAGAATGACTTCGACTACTGGATTGACATCAGACACACGAAAAAGTTGTTTCATATTAATATGTTGAAAAAATATGAGGAACGCCAACCGAATGTACCTGCACAGGCTTCATCGTTCGTTGTGGTAGAAGAAGACGTGACCGACAATCCTATACCAAGCTTCACTGTGGAGAAAACTTCCGGGATTGAGAGCATTCGGAAATCATCTTCTCTCAGTTCAGACCAACTTAATGAACTGCAACACCTCCTGGAAGATTACCAGGATATTTTTTCCGACGTCCCCGGAAAGACAAACTTGCTGCAATGTCGTCTTGAATTAACGACAACGGAACCGGTTAATACGCCGCAATACCCTTTACCTTTCGCCATGAAGGATGCCGTCGAGGAGGAAGTGGCCGATATGCTCAAGCTCGGCATAATCGAACCCACGGAGTCACCATACAACTCTCCACTTGTTCTGGTCAAAAAGCCAGACAAGTCATATCGAGCATGCATCGACTTCCGCCGCATCAACAGTGTGCTCGTTGGGGACGCAGAACCAATCCCAAGAACCGACATCATGTTCGCGGAGGTGGGAAATAAGAAATATTTCTCAAAACTTGACCTGACGAAGGGATATTGGCAAGTGCCCTTGGAAGAGAGTATCCGGCCTAAAACAGCGTTCTCTACACAGTCTGGTCATTACCAATTTTTTATTCATGCCATTCGGAATAAAAACGGCATCAGCAGTGTTTACCCGACTCATGCGACGACTCTTGACAGGGCTTCCCAACGTAGTGCACTACATCGACGATGTCCTCGTTGCAGCAGTGACGTGGGACGAGCACCTGCAGACGCTCCAACGTCTGTTTGATAGGATTAGGGGGCGCAGGTCTCAAAGTAAAGCCACAAAAATGCGAGATTGGAACAACCACCGTCACTTTCCTCGGCCATCGTCTAGGCGAAGGAAAGATTCAGCCGAACGAAGAGACGATTGAAAAAATCCTTCAAGCATCTAAGCCTCAGACAAAGAAACAAGTGCGTTCGTTCCTCGGTCTAGCAGGCTATTATCGAGACTTTGTTCCACGATACGCTGAGAAGGCGCAGCCTCTGGTTGACATGCTCAAGAAGGGAGAAGCCAATCGAGTGATATGGACTCCAGAAAGAGAAGCGGCCTTCGTAGACCTCAAACATGCGATGTGCACTAAGCCCGTCATAAGAGCGCCAGACATTAAGAAGGAATTTGTACTTCGTACAGATGCATCTGACACGGGACTTGGCACCGTGCTAATGCAGGAACATGAGGGGGGTCTTGCATCCAATCTCTTATGCTAGCAGGCAATTGGCTCCCCGTGAAACCCGCTACTCTGCGATTGAACGCGAATGCCTGGCTGTGGTCTGGGCGGTGGAAAAATTTCATATTTTCCTTTATGGAACCGCCTTTGTGATACAAACTGATCACCAGCCTTTGTTATACCTGGCGCAAGCAAAGCATTTAAATAGCAGGGTTCTGCGATGGAGCCTTACCCTTCAGGAGTATTCTTTTCGTGTTGAGTACATAAAAGGCTCAGACAATGTTGGGGCAGATTATTTGAGTAGGACTTAACCCCTGTCACATAGTATCATTAGTTGGGCAGCTGTTGTTATCATCACTATTGGCAACGTTTTTTTTTCCTAAAAAAAGCTTCTCTTGGGGGGGGGGGGGGGGCTTTCTGTGATGAGTATTGGACTGTGACTTGGACTGTGACTGTTGGACTTTGAGTGTTGTGCTATCTGTATCGGTGAGACGTCGAAACCGAAACCACGTGAAGTGCATCGGGGTGAAGAAAAAGAAGAGCACCCAAAGGAAATGCTGTGGACGGGAGAAGGCGGGGAAGAAAGAGGAAGACGAGGTGGCTGGGCTTCGGAACGTGGAAGGAGAGACGTGCGTTGCTGTCTGTTCGAGGCGGTTCAAGGCAGTTGGGTTCCGGACCCGAGCCAGCAGACTCGAGGGTAACCTCTTCGACCGGCAAGGACGACGCCCGCTGTACCACGTGGCCGTGGTAATGGCCTCCGGGGTGCACTTGGGCGGCTTTCCAGGGACCCGGTAACCGTGTCTCCACGTAGCACCTGCCCTCTCCTCGCTGCTGCCCTACCGAAGCCGACATCACCGATGTCTCACCGCAGCATCAGCACAACTCCCCGACGTCTACGACTGCCGAACTGTGAGACGGACTTTTGTTAATTCACAGAACATTACCTTCTGTAGTTTAATCTAAACTCTTCTATATTCTTTTTTGTATAGACACCGTTTCTTGTTTTTTTTTCCCTTCTTCATTGTACGCTCTTTCTTTAATTTATTTTTTAGAAATAATGAATGAATGTTTTTCCACCAGACGGTTTCGTTGACTTTGCACTGAAACAATTATTTCACTGACAGTATTTAACGTTCGAACCTAACACACGACAAACTGCAATACGCGAAAGAAAACCATGAACTTGCGAGGTGCGTTTTGTCGTGGCTAAACGTGTTCACTGAGACGTGTTCCGATGAGCATGGTGCTCTGCGGGACGATGCGGCTAACATATAGCGCCGAACGCCTTCCGCGGTACTCGCGGAAACTATAGCGATACACGTAAGCCTGGCGACCCATGTCTACAATAAATATACCGGGGCCATGTTTGTTAGATGTGTGCTCCCCGGATTTTCATAAATCAGTATTTCAGGAGTTCAATTTCAACCCAGGACCTCTCGGCGAACGGCGATTCATACCGGGCGCTGAACCAACTAGGCCACTGGCGTTTATGGGAAGAGAACTTCAGACACGCCTTATACACCCGACAGTCATTCTGTCTGTTGCTGTGCTCTCGATTTATCGGGGTGGTGCCGCCACCTGCGAGCGGAGAAGAGAAGTATCTCATTACGACACTAAGGAGCACCGACAGAGAACGCTTACGTAGTCTCAGCACTATGGTACGGCGCCTCGATGCCAGCATTCGAATGAGCGCTGATATCAAAGCGTTCTACGAACGACACCTAGGTGGCGTTGGCCCTATTAGCACAGTGGAGCGTGGCCTCCGCAATGAGCTCCGACAAAGATTCTGGAGCCAACCTCAGAGACCACGAGCGATTTAACTCGGTGGTGACGCAGTTACGGGCTTTGTCTTTCGCATTGTATTAGTGAGTTACTTCTGTGTTTTGTCTTTCACGTTGTGCTATCGTATGCAGCTTCCATATGCACCAACGGTGTTTGTCCGTCGTCTACTGATACGAGCGCGATGGCATCGACTACAAGAACTACTGCACTAAGCGCCGCCGAAAGACAACGGCGTCGACGGGCGACTGTTACCCAAGTCAGTTTGCTGCAGCGAGTGACACGCCAGGTAGGAGCACGATGCCTTCGCGCGTTCGCGCCTCAAGCTGATTACTCTGCCTTTCGCGTTTCTCAAGTTGAGCGCATGCGACCCAACTGGCTGTCATAAACACATGGAGGCAGGTCCGATATGAACGTACCTTCGCCGAAGCGACCCACTGGCAGGACGCTGCTCGTCAGCACGACGCCGCATGCCAAGCGTATCCACAGGATGGTCGCCGGCCAGTAAATCACGCACCCTTCACTGCAACGTACCGTCTGTTCACAAAACGATTCAGTGAAGACCCGTTCGGTTTCGCTTGCACTGTTTGAGAACACTTGTGGTTCATATGTCATTTGCGCGATGCTCCGGTGCACCCAAATATGGCTTTTATTTGAGTACCATGTAGGTGGCGCAGAGACAATTGCTCTTTCGATACGTCTAATGCAAAGTTTCTTAGTTGTCTTGCTGACAGCTGACATACCACAACTGTTGCCTGTGAATTTAGCTAATCATATTGTAAATTTATATCTTATGTTGAATTTTGTTAAGATGAGACGAAAGAAAGAAATTACTGTCAAAGTTTACTCCTAATATCTTTATTTCGCTGCATTTTTATATTTTTGTTGCCCACTTTCATTATGTGCAGTATATTCAGGTAATCCTTTCCAAATATTAGGTATTTACACTTACCGTGAGAAAATGTTACTTTGTTTTTCCTCAATCCATTTTTGTACTATTTGAAGGGGTTGATTGCTCCTATTTTCCATTTTTGGCCTGGTTTGACGTTACCACTAATGTTATATCGTCAGCGAAAGCCTGGATTTTTTTTCTATACGGCATTGCTGAGTTTGTTTTTCTCACTCCATTTTTAACGCGATAGCATTAAAGAGCGCGTTTCGCAGAAGTTCCAGCGTCGGCGTCGGCGTCGTTGGTTGTGAGCGAAAAATCATCATCTTAGCCGTGACCGAAAAATTGAGAAAGATGCAAATAAAATAAATAATAAAAAAGGGTCAGAATGGGGATCGAACCCAAGCCGTCTGCGTGACAAGCAGGTGTTCTACCACTCAGCCACGCCTCTGCTTGGAAATACAGTGAAAATAACTTCTGCTTGGAAATGCACGGGAAAATAACTTCCATGCTTCCAAACGCAAGCGTCCTTTATATAGGCGTCGCAATATAACATGTAATATACCAGTAATATTGCGTGGTACAAGCGTACATTGCCATCGGACATCGGAACATGTGACTATCATAACGACTTCGTAGTTTAAAGCCGGCCACCCATTACAAAAGGCGCACACCTTACTGTGCGTATTCCCTTAAAACCACGTAGTGGGTGCATAGCAAGTATGCACGAAGTGGTTGAAGTACGCAGTCGGGGCAGGATATCGCTATCGCGTTCAACTCTTAAAGGCGAAGCGTAAGGGTCCCCCAATTTTTGTACTATTTTAAGTGCTTGATTGCTCCTATTTTCCATTTTTTGGCCTGGTTTGAGCTGTTACCACTAATGTTATATCGTCAGCGAAATCCTGGATTTGTGTTCTATACGGCATTGCTGTGTTTAGTATTTTGACCACTATGATATTCCAAAAGAACGGGGCCAGACGTGAACCTCGTGGTGTACCTCAAATTAATAGGAATTCAATGTTTTGTGATGGTAGTTCATATGTTATGATTCTTCTATGAAGTAAGTGTTTAATAACATTGATGATATAGGTCGGCATTTTCAGTTCGATAAGTTCACTTGAATCTATGCTTCCAAAGGCGTTTTTATGTGTAGCGATATGATAGCTGCTTTAAGTTTGTCTGTTTTTGCTTTTTCTCTAGTTTTATTGTGTGTAATGCGTGTACAGATGTTCCATAGGTAAAGCCCTATTGATTCTGTGGAATAAGTCTGTTAATGTGCAAATAATGGTAAATTCTTTGATACAGTAATTTTTCACAGATTTTGTCGAATGTAGAGTTAATTACAATTGGTGTAAGGTTACATGGATCATTTTGTAGTTTATTTTTATGCTTAGGAATTATAATTATTTTTATTGTCTCCATGCTCTTGCAGAATAGTTTAATTTGAGTGCTGAATTTAATATAAAATCAAATATCTTTTAATGTTTAATATTGTCGCGGTACACCGTAAACAGAACACCGAGATGTTTGGCACAAGGACAAAACGGCCCGTTTTTTATGGAGCAGCCAAAGCGAAAACCATAAACACAACCACGTCTTCTTCTTCGGTCCCTGTCCCGTTCCGCGAGACTGTCGGAGCGCACATCGTCTTCGTTGTCTGAACACTTTGGGCGCGGCATTTGCCTCCCCCTTGAAGAGCATCGCCCCGATGCTATAGTCGAGTCAGTCATTCGCGCATAAGGTGGCTTTGTGCAAGCGACACTCCCTCGCAGTCACTCGCTTACATACGGTTTGATGCGTACTACGTGCACAAGTTCAGGTCGGTGCTGGCGACGCCTTGTACAGTGGGGGCTATCCGGGACGACCTCATAGGTGACGTCACTTAGTCGTCGCAGCACTCGATAACGCCCGAAGTATCTTCTGAGCAGCTTTTCGGATAGTCCCCGTCTTCGTACAGGCGTCCACACCTATACCCTGTCGCCGGTTTCGTAGGTCACAGGTGTATGACGTAGATTATAGCGACTTGCGTCGTGCTCTTGCTGTTGGTATATTCGCACACGTGCGAGCTGCCTGGCTTCCTCTGCGCGTTGGGTGAACGCGTCGGCACTCGTTTCAATGTCATCGCATTCGTGTGGCAACATCGCGTCCAACATCGTCCTTACTTCTCGTCCGTGAACAAGGCGGAATGGGGTCATCCGTGTGGTTTCTTGCTTAGCAGTATTGTAAGCAAACGTTATATAAGCTAGAATCTCATCCCAGTTTTTTGTGTTCTATGTCCACATACATTGAAAGCATGTCTTCCAGGGTTTTGTTCAGCCGCTCGGTCAGTCCCTTGGTTTGTGGATGGTAGGCTGTCGACTTACGATGAATAGTACCGCTGAGCACCAACACATGATCTAAAAGCGCTGCTGTGAATGTGGTTCCGCGATCTGTTATAACGATCGATGGTGCGCCGTGTCTCAACACAATGTTCTCTACGAAAAATCGGGCCACCTCCTCTGCTGTGCCTCTCTGGATGGCTTTTGTCTCGGCGTAGCGAGTAAGGTAGTCGGTCGCCACAATAACCCAGCGGTTACCAGCACTAGAGGTAGGAAGTGGACCTAGAAGGTCCATTCCGATCTGGTCAAACGGCGTTGGCGGGACCTGGACTGGGTGTAACAAACCGGCAGGTTTCGTCGGAGGTGACTTGCGCCGCTGGCAATCGAGGCAGGTCCGAACGTGATGTTTCACGGCAGCAGCGAGTCTTGGCCAGTAGTATCTCTCTCGAACTCTGCTCAGTGTGCGCGTGTAGCCTAAATGTCCAGAGGTGACCTCGTTGTGGCACGCTTGCAACACTTCAGAACGAAGGGCGGTAGGGACGACAAGCAGGTAGGTGGACCCGTCTGACGAGAAGTTCATTTTGTAAAGGACTTTGTTTCGCAAACAAAATGACGATAATGCTCTTGCAAAGACTTTGGGTGCTTTCTGGCTTCGTCCTTCTAAATAATTAATCAGGCCAAGTAGCTCAGGATCGTCATGTTGTTGGTCTGCGATTGTTGACGTGTCGAGGATTCGAGGAATGCCGTCTCTTCATCGAGAGAAGCAGCCGACTCCATCGGTGATCGAGACAGACAGTCGGCGTCCGTGTGTCGTTTTCCCGACTTGTACACAATCGTGATGTCGAACTCCTGTAGTCTAAGGCTCCAGCGTGCTAATCGCCCGGAAGGATCTTTGAGGCTTGTCAACCAACACAGCGAATGGTGGTCACTGATAACCTTGAATGGGCGGCCGTACAAATATGGGCGAAACTTCATAACTGCCCATACCACGGCGAGGCATTCCTTTTCAGTCGTTGAATAATTTGCTTCTGTGCGGGACAGAGTTCTGCTTGCATAAGCGATGACTCTTTCCTCGTCTTCCTGGCACTGCACAAGCACAGCTCCGATGCCAACATTGCTGGCGTCAGTATGGAGCATTGTAGGGGCTGTCTCATCGAAATGGGCAAGAACTGGGGGGCGTGTGTAGACGTTGACGCAAATCATTGAAAGCAGCTTCCTGTTCCTCGCCCCAAACAAACGCAACGTCATCTCTCGTGAGGCGAGTTAAGGGCGACGCAATGCGTGCAAAATCTGGTATAAACCGCCGATAATACGCGCACAGACCCAGAAAACGCCTGACAGCCTTCTTATCTGATGGTATAGGGAACTGCGCGACTGCGGCAACTTTCTCAGGATCCGGACGAACTCCTGCGTAACTGACGACATGGCCGAGGAACTGTAGTTCCTCAAAGCAAAAGTGACACTTCTCCGGCTTGAGCGTCAGGCCTGCGGACCGTATGGCCTGCAAAACCACCTGCAGCCGTTCAAGGTGTTCGTCAAACGTTGCAGAAAATACAATTACGTCGTCAAGATATACTAGGCAGGTTTTCCACTTAAGTCCCGAAAGCACGGTATCCATGAGGCGCTGAAAAGTGGCAGGCGCGGAGCATAAGCCGAATGGTAAGACCTTAAATTCGTACAGTCCGTCTGGCGTCACGAAAGCGGTTTTTTCACGATCCCTGGGGTCTACTTCAATTTGCCAATATCCACTCTTTAAGTCCATGGACGAGAAGTAACGTGAGTGTCGAAGCCTGTCGAGCGAATCATCTATGCGGGGAAGCGGGTACACGTCTTTCTTTGTCACCTGATTTAGCTTTCGATAGTCCACGCAGAAACGCAGGCTGCCGTCCTTCTTCTTGACTAGAACAACAGGTGACGCCCAGGGACTCGTTGACGGTTGAATCACGTCGTCTTCAAGCATTTTGGCTACCTGCTCTTCTATCGCTTCTCGTTCTTTTGAAGCCACACGATACGGGTTTTGATGGATTGGTCTCGCTGTGTCCGCTGTGATGATTCGATGCTTGGTAAGGGATGTCCGGCCAACTTTTGAGGTCGACGCAAAGCAGTCGTGGAACTCGGATAGCAGCGCTAGAAGGCGTTCTCGTTGCTGCTGAGGTAAAATAGGGCTGACATCAAGGATAGGTGCTAGGTGATGTGGATCTTGTGTAGGCGTTGCTTCGAGTGCTGAAAAGCAGTCGCGAGCATCTGCTATCTCGTCAAAATATGCCAAAGCTGTGCCCTTAGGAAGGTGCCGGCGCTCTGTGGTGAAATTGGTCAATAGCAAGTTCGTGCGGCCGTTGGTGACATGGACTATTCCTCGTGCGACTGAAATCCCGTGAGTGAAAAGCAGCGAGGTTAGTCGGTCTGCGACTCCTTCACCGTCGAACGGTACGTCAGATGCCACTGAAACAAGGGTACACGATCGAGGCGGGACAACTATATCGTCATCATTAAGACGAAAGGAGATGTGCTCCGGTGATGAAGAATCAGTCAGACCAGCACTCATGCAAAACGAAACCACGCGGTCCGGGATGTTGATTACAGCACCATGCTCCCTGAGAAAGTCCATTCCTATAATTAAATCTTTGCAGCACTCTGGGAGAACGATGAAAGTCGCGACGAAAGAAGAATCTCCTATGCTGATTCTTGCTGTGCACCTTTCAGTAGGGAGCAGTAATTGACCACCCGCAGTTCTTATATGTGGTCCTGTCCACGGTGTTTTGACTTTCCTAAGACGAGTGGCGAGGTCTTGACTTATAATGGAAAAATCAGCACCCGTATCGACTAAGGCTGTCACTTGCTGTCCATGAACAAATACAATGAGGTCGGCGCTCACATTGTCGTCACTGTTAATATTCGTCGGCGTCACATTGTCCTGTAGCGGCAGTATTGGGGGGCTTTTTATCCTCTTGTGGTCGGGCTGCGACCTTACCCCGAGAGGTCGCCGCCTTTAGTTTCCCCGGCGTGGGCTGGGCGACCTCGGTCTAAGGTCAGCAAAAGTACGCCGATTCGGTGACGACGACTGTGCAGGCGATGGGGAGCGTGACCGGTGGCCGAAGTCGGGCTGGTGGTCGGGCAGCGACTCGTTATAGGGAGACCGCGTCATTGGAGGTCCTTGAAAACCAGCGTCGTCATGGCGAACAATGTAGTCGGCGTTGGCGCGGCGACCGTCATACCATGGCCGAGGAGGGCGAAACGATGTGTCACGGTGCCAGCAATAGCGCGCTATATGGCCGGCACCACCGCAGTTGAAGCAGAGGGGGGCGCCGATCGACAGTACGCCAAGCGTCCGTTTTGCGAAATCGTGGGCGTCCCATAGTGTCCTCTTGTGGTGGTGAGCAAGGCGCGGGAAGTGATGGCTGGCGACATGAAGGCATCGGAGTCATGGGCGGACGTCTCAAGGCCTCTTGCTGGGGTTGTGACAAAGGTGCGACTGTAGGCGGCTGGTAGTACGACGCGATAGGCGTAACGGGTGGTGGACGGCAGACAGCATCGGCGTAACTCATGTGACGCTGCTCGTGACCAGGACCAACTGCGGAGAAAGCATGCCTAAGTTCGTCACGAACGACTGCGGCAACTGCGGCCACGGGTGTATCCATCGACGGAGTCGAAAGCTTCTGAATTTCCTCTCGAACAATTTCCCTGATCAGGTCACGCAGGGAGCCCTGATTGTCCAGAGTCAGTGAAGCGGCGTTGATTGGGGTGGTAGTGGACAAGCGATTGTACTGCCTGGATCTTTGATGCAGAGCGCGCTCAATGGCAGTGGCTTCTCTTATAAAATCGGCCACGGTACTTGGCGCATTGCGCACAAGCCCGGCGAACAGTTGCTCTTTCACGCCGCGCATAAGGTACCGTAACTTCTTGTCCTCGGACATGTTGGGATCAGCCCTACGACACAGGCGTGTCATGTCCTCGGCAAACATCGCCACAGTTTCATTAGGTTTCTGTATTCTTGAATCGAGTAACTGCTGAGCACGCTCTCGACGGTCGATGCTAGCAAAGGTGTCCATGAGCTGCTGCCGAAAATCATTCCATGTCAATATCCAGCCTTCTCGATTCTCAAGCCACGTGTGAGCGCTGTCATCGAGAGTGAAGTACGCGCGGGCGAGCTTCTGTTGAGCATTCCACTGGTTGATGTCGGCAACCCGTTCGTAATGGTTAAGCCAATCTTCAACATCTTCATGTGGGGCACCACTGAAGCGATCAGGTACAAGTGGCTGAAGAAGCGTTACCTGTGCCGGATTGGGAGTGGAGCTGCCATGTACGACCTGTGGCTGGCTGGTGTTGGCCATTGGCAAAGGTACAAAATGTCTGGCAGACGGTTCCTCCAAGGAGGTCAGCTCAGGAGCGAGGCCTAGCAACCGGCGACTGAAGCGGTGCACTGGAGTCGTCACAGGTGACGGCGTGCCAGGGCTCGATGAACGGCTCCCAGATGGAGTGTGAAGCATCAGGCAGGCTTGCCGACCAGCACCTCCACCAGTGTCGCGGTACACCGTAAACAGAACACCGAGATGTTTGGCACAAGGACAAAACGGCCCGTTTTTATGAAGCAGCCAAAGCGAAAACCATAAACACAACCACGTCTTCTTCTTCGGTCCCTGTCCCGTTCCGCGAGACTGTCGGAGCGCACATGGTCTTCGTTGTCTGCACACTTTGGGCGCGGCAATATATAGTGTCTGTAGAAATGATATTGTAATGCTTTCTGGCCCCGGTGCTGTTCTCTTTCGTAAACCTCTAATTACGACACTTATCTCCTCTTCAGAAAATGATTGTTCCTCACTCTGAACTTCGTTATTGAAGCTTTGGCTGAACGCTATTGCCTCCTTTGTATTTGCGTCTACATTCTGTTCATTATATTGTTCCCTTGTGTTTTTGTATAGCGTTTTTATAATTTCTATTGCTGTTTCTTCCATATCTGTTGTTAGGTGTCCATCAACTTTCTTTACTGGGTTTAATATTATTGCTTTTTCAACTTTCTTTGTAGCAATTTTATATGCCAAATCGAAAGAATTTTTCTTTCTAATCTCAGCACAATTTCCTTTCCAATAAAGAGCTTTGCTTTACTTAATATTTTTTTATAGGTTGTAAATGCTTCCTAGTATTGCTTCTTGTACATCTCTCATTGGATTTCGTCTATAGTTTTCTGAAATCTCCTTCTTTGAGCCCTAACATTTTTTGCGTTCTATCTCCAACTGCGGTTTTCACCATGGTTTGGCAACTTTCAACAAATTGCTTGCTTAATTGCTTTCGAATATTTCTTGTTTAATTTGTCGAAATTTTTGGCATACCTGCTCAATTTAGTCGTCTAGTTGGTCTGAGCTTGCTATGTCTTTTTAAACTATTTGATCAAACCACCTATCCTGTCCTAGCTCTTCGTAATAGTTTAAACTTTGCCTATTTTCTTCTGTGTTAAATATTTTTAGTTGTATATATTTATGATCTGATTCGCTGGGTACAGCTAGAACTTCCCGTCGTTCTATGTCCGCTAGAATTAATTGAGTTGTCAAGGTTATATCCATCCAACTGCGACCGTTTTTAGTTTCAAACGTGGCAATGATTCCATTGTTGATTATGTTTAAATTATTTGTATTGATACAATCAAGCGATTCACTCCCTCTTGCATCTGTTATTTGACCACCCCATAGAGTATTTTAGCATTAAAATTTCCTGCTATAGCTATATGTTCGTTTGCATTTGACTGTATATATTGCTCAATTATTGAAATTGTGCTTTCAAGTGCGTCTTTAGGGGGGATGTAGGAGTTTATAATAGTCACGTTCGTACTATCCCATTTTATTTCAATTAAATTAAATTTTTTGCGAAATATGGACCGGAAAGGCCTCAATTTGTTTGTCATGAATTATGACTGCAGTTTTAGGTGCAGTCTTTGTGGCTAATATTCGATCGTTCAATGAGAAACCAATTTTTTATTCTTTGATGCGTAAGGTTCCTCTAATAATGTTATGTTTTGTTTAAATTCTAATACGTTGTTTGTTAGCGTTTTAGTAGCTTTAAATGAGCGACACAGATTGACTTGAACGATTTGTAGTTGTTTAGTGCGGTCAGCCGTTTTCCTGGTGCTTGCCACCAAGTTTGGTTGGTTTATTAGTTAAATAGAAATCAATTCAGACTAGCTAAATTTAATTGGTGTAAAAGATTGAGTGATTGTGCTATGGCTTAAAATAAAATAAGGTAACAAGATCACGCCTACTTGATTCAAGTGAAGTAATAGAGTGATGAAGTAAAATAATATACAATTGGTAAAAGTTTCGATGTTACTAAGGCTTTAGAATCCCAATTCTTTCCTCGTTTTTTCGTATTGAGTCTTGAAGTGTGGGCATTTTCTGCCCCACATCGAATGTGTGGTCTGAGCATCACCATTTCTGTAGCAAACCGGGCACCTTTTCTCTTGCGAGGTGCAATGCTTGCCTGCATGTCCTCGGCCACATTATGTGAGGATGGTTTTTCTGTGCTGCACTGTCTTTCAGTGTGGCCGTATCTAGTGCACCATGCACATCTGGCTGCGTTGATGTTCTCGTAGATCGGACATCTCGACCATGCTTCAGGGATTTTTTCTCCCTGAGCAGCTGTCTTGCCATCTCACGGTTTGTCAGGAGAATTGTCACTTCTTTAGACCCTTTGTTTCTTACTGACCAGGTGATATTCACATCTCCTTCACCTCCCCTAATCGGATTTTCGCCTCGGAGCTTTTCTATTTCACTGTCCGGAATGAACTCTTCAATCCCAAATATTTTAAATTCGGGATTCTTCCCCTCTGAAATTTTCGTTTTGAGCTGTTTAGTTTCTTTGTATTCGCTGAGGTCCTTTGCAAGGTTTTCCAAGCTTTTTGAGTTGGATGATGTTATAGCAGCTACCCCTCTTATTGGCTTGAGTGTTAAATCTCTAAGACCGTAATGGTCTGGTTGGAAGTTCTTTTGAACAGCGTGTTTTATCTCTTCATAACTGTGCTCTTTCTCTTGGTCTTCTTTAATCAATAGAGCGGTTCTTGGTGGTTCGTAGTGTTCAATCTCGTCAGGTAGTCGTGTGTTTTCTTTCGACAATTGCAATACTTCAGAGGTGTTTTTTTTTGGTTTTGCGGTCTGCAATCCTTTGAAGCCTGCCTTGAAGATACGTGTTTTTTTCAATGGCAGCTGCGACCTGTTTGAGAATGCGATTGTGCTGTCCCATAATGTCCTGCAGTAGTTCTGCATTTCCTGGTGCCGAGGTCTGCACTTCGAATAGTGCATTTGCATTAGTGCACTCATTTCACTCATTTCAGAATCCTTGTTCTGTTCGTTTTTTTTCCTCGTCTTCAGCATTTATGCCTTTTTCCGGGTTCTTGCTCGCATCATTTGGCTGACAGTTTGCTTGGGTTCTGGAATCATGCTCAGCCTTTTCATCAGTTTTAGAGTGGTCTTGCTCTTTCGTCTTTGTGATGTTCTGTTTCTGACGCTATTTCGAATTGTTGTTTGTCTTTGTTGTCTTCTTCTTCGTGTTCCTGCTTACTTCGTGCTCCGTTTCTGGATCGTCCCAGTTCTCTTTCATTTTGGACCTTTTCTGTGTGTTTTCAACCGCTTCGTCTTCAGTTTCAGTTTCCCACTAACCGCTGCAGGTGCGGTACTTAACTTATAAATGTTTTGAAGAGTCGCCTGCGTTTATTAATTACGAGTTACTTTCGATCACATCAATGGAGAAAATCAAGCAGCTTACGTTATAAAATATTTTTTTTTTTCAGGAATCAATATCTTGCAGAAGAGCAGCTGCGGCTACTACGGAGAGCTTCTGCCAACACTTCTCACGGTAGAAAAGAAGGTAATTCCTTTGAAGCAAAAATTCGGCACGGACCTATCATCTTAGACAGCTGTCTAACCGGTCTCCAAAATCGCTTTTCTGCGTTTTTCAGTATGGAAAATCATGAGGCAATACTTGTATCCTGCTCACACCCATTCTTCAAGATGCGGTGGACTTCAAGCGAAGTGGCTAAATAAGCGGCTGAGGCTGAGGCGCATGCACCGCTCCAAACGCTAAATAAGCGGCTGAGGCGCATGCACCGCTCCAAACGGACACGAGCGACGACTCGTCGCTCGTGTCCGTTTGGAGCGGTGCATGCGCCTCACCCGCTCGCACGAGCAAGCTCTCAAAGTCTTAAGATTTAGCCGCTTCGCTTTAAGTCCACCGCATCTTGAAGCTGCTCATCGGTTTTTCGTCCCTATCGGCTTTTACGGCATCTGAACGGTCAGAACAGACCCACGTGAGAACGGAAGTTTTCCGGTATTTAGATGACCTGAGAAGGAATATCGCCATGCTACAGACTATCTGGCCATGAAGGCGGTATTTATTCGCTATAACACCGATTTGTGCTCCTCTGCCGCAGTAGAGAGACTTTTCTCGTTCGCGAGTCTGGGGTTCAGGCCGAACGGACGATGTCTTGATGACGGCCTATTTGAGAAGCTCCTGTGGCTTAAGTGTAATTAACACACCAACCTTTTCAGCAAAACATTTCTTATGCGTTCAATAAATGTATACTTTTTGTCCATTTAGTGGTGTTCGTTAGTGATTCCGGCGATTTTCTTGAACTATGCTATTCCTTACGTAGCTGATATTGTTGTCACCAAGTATGTCCTTTTCATTGTACAATACGTCTTACTCTTGCGGTGATAATATATAATTTTTTTATTGCAACTGATACCTGTAAATATGTCGTTATTAACAATTGTGTAGAGTGTAACCCTCTTTCGCAATGCCTTAACGGCGCTCAGAGTACGGTGATAAATAAATACATTGCAAGTTTCATAGCGCTGCAACATTTGCAATGTTATGCTGCACTTAATAAATAAATTTTTGCGGAGTATGAACATACCCGAAATAAAAAATATTTGAGTATCTGTATTGCTGTATCTGTATTCCGGAATACTTTTTTCGCCTTTTTGCGAAAGTATCTCCGAAATATCCCGCTACGTCAAAGACAAATGTATCTCAGTATCTGTATTTTAGGCTTCCAACCCATGTATTTCGATATCTGTGCTCGGGAATACTTTTTTCCAGTATATCTGCCCAGCCGTGGTTTCACTCGCTCATTGCACGAGATCGCGGTTAGGTACGTGCATGGTACACATATATCGGAAGTTGTACAATAACAGGGGCTTGCGAATTTCCCGTAACGGCTTGTTGTCGTACTACATCAGTCAGACTATCCTACATGCTGATGACTGTGGCAACGTCATGAGTGTCTGACAGAAATTAATGCATAATAATGTCATGCATATCATGTACGGAATCATTTACATGCCATGATTATGGTACGCTCACATCTGTTTCGTTTATTTTTATATGTATCAATATTGATGTGGTGGAACGTGAGCGTAGAAAGAGCATGAATGGCAGGCCGTAACATGAAAAAGACCGTGATACGGATGTCATGTACGGTGTATATTAAATGCCACACTTTTGGTGATCTCACGGCCGCTGCGGTAGTTTGCTTTATAGCAAAACTGGTACAACAGTACAAGCATGTATGACGAATTTCCGGAAATGACAGGTCGTAAGACGCAAGTCATTGAATGCACGCCATGTAGGTTTGATTTACTTGGCACTGTCGCCGGGCACTCTTGGCCGTTTCATTCAATGGATAGAAACCAAAATTGGTATCGCGTGGCATGACTATACGACGAACACAGTTTACAGGTGATAACCTGACAAGTATGTAATGCTTGCCATGTACGGGATGATTTACATACCACTGTCATAGTGCGCTCCTGTCATGATCAGCTTGATTTTCCTCAAAAACAAACCATTCGCTGTACGCATCACCATGCTGACTGCTTCGCATTACATCGACTCCCACAATGCGTGGGATATGCCGAATGGTTTCCTTCGTTTTTATTTATGATTACCTCTTCGGCGCGTCCGCCTCTATGGTACATGTGTAGTGGTTATGGTTTTTATGCGTTCTATGCGATAGATCTACCTGGAGATACAAGCCTTGCCGCATTCCTGAAAAACGGAATTGATGGGTAGTCGTTAGGACGCTTCTGTCATCAGATCTCTCCTTCGCGCGACAACAAAACTACTGTAAAACACAGCGCGAAACTACAAGACAGCAGTAAACGTGGCGTCTGAATTAAATGACCGTGTATGTTTGTCTTACAGACAATAGTCGATTTAAACAATGTTCTCCAATAAAAAAAACAGGCAACACTCATAAGGCTAGGTTCTTGCAATCGTGACTGCAAATACAATAAATGGGCGTGGGTATTAATTTTGTTTCCAAGTACGCGCCCCCTGTAATGAATGCAACATGCAGCTTCTTACTCAACATCCCAAAGTTATTTACGTTGGCGGAAAAACGAAGTTGCGGTACAAGGAGGAAGCAATACCATGCTACAGTATATCAGAACGCGAAAGCGATACACAGCAGGAAATCGTGGGCTTTGAGATCAAACAAGCCATGTACATTCGTTTCGGAGGACATAACCGACTGAAAACAATTGTTGTGCAATCATGAAAGACGGGAGCAAACTACAGGCAACCTGACTTGATACATGGCGAACGCGTATTACACGCTGCGTTTTCAAGCCCGCGGGCTTTGTAACTAGTGGAACACATGACCATTTATCGACCATGTTAATGCTTGTCAACCTCATTAACGATTGTGAAGAAACCAAGCTAACGTGAATCACAAACGAAGCACTCAGCTCAAGGCGGTATAGGGCAGCCTTTGGGGTCAAAAACCCGGTGCTTTTGGTCTTGAAGGCCATAGCGGACTCAGAAAAACTTTCTCAAATAAGTAGAAGATGACAGCATTTCTCGCGCATAGGGCGGAATCTCGAAGACGGCGAGGTGCCCCGAATGGGCTGTTTTTCTAGACGTGCAGCGCCACGCATGTGGCTGCATGGCTAGACGCCTTCCCGACCACATCTGTCGCATTTCAATGTACGCGAATTACCAGAAGCTCAGTTGCTTTACGGTGTCAGAACATAATAAAGCACAACATGTGGCCGGCAATTTCCGGTGCCTTCCGCTCCTGGGTTCAACATGGTCATGTAGTGGTTTCTGACGCGTAAAACACCAGAACATGTGACAATTGCCTATATGTTCCATACGAAAATGACTCTCAAAGAAAAGACAGAAATGTGACTGGCGTTACCAAAATGAAGCAGGAGCTGCCATTTAACATTTTTGCTGCTGCGTTCGAATGATTAAAAAAATGAAAAGCAGCGCTAGTGTCCCGTTACCGCACGCGCAGTGCGTTTGCGTCGTCTTTGCGGTGTTCGCGTGACTAAAAAAGTCACAGTTTCACCACAAGGCGGAGCACTGAATGCGATAGCAACAAATTGGAATGTGAAATGACGAATGACAAGCGGGTCGAAACGTGCAGCGCGCTGCTCACGCACACATTACAGACGAAAACGTGCACAGGACGAAAGCGAACTAACAACGTTCACAGCTCGACACTTAACGTGCTGCTCAAACAAAACGACGAACGAAATGTATTCACAGGTACAGACGAGCGCGAACTAGCAAGTGTCACTGTTGTTACTTCGCTGTGTTTGAAAAAACGTGCTCTTTTCGCAAACGGGGGGACTGCCGCGAGCGAAGCGACCTTCGTGCCCTCGGTAACTACAACGCAATCGTTCTGGCGAAAGCCGAAGACGTACTATTCTCCCCCCACCGCGAGATCAGCGCGCGCGCGCACGGGCATCTGCCCCCCACGGGACGGGGAAAATACGCACCGGAGAGGAGCGCCTTAGAGGGCGCGTCGCGACGAGCCCCGCTGAGCGCGCCCTTTGCGCCATCTCGCTGGTAATGCTGAAAACACGCTGTATATAAATAGCTCGCCGTTTGAACGTTGAAGGACGTCCGCTTTCGTGGCTCAGCGGTTAGCGAAGCGCGCTGCAGAGCGAGAGGTCCCCCGTTCGATGCCGCGCGTCAGAAACATTTTTCTGAATTATTTTTTCTTTGTCGCTTTTATAAATATATAGATAGATATACATATATGGGACATGACGGCGACGCCAACGGCGAAAACTAGCCGAGAGTGTCCATATAATTGCTATCGCAATAAAAATTACAATGAAAGCTAAGCAGCGTTCGCGTGATATAAGAGTCCACAGTCAAGAGGCACACCCGACGGCGTTCACCTCCGAGTCGTTTTGAGCGTTCGCATAAAGGATCCTTCGAGTTTTCTCAGATCAATACCCATCGGCTGATAAGTGTTACGCCAATATAAAAATTCAGACTGCTTCGCCCTAGGGGTGCCAAGCCTTAAGGAAGTGCGGGGCTGGAAAGCCTTCTTTGTTTCTTTTCGGCTTGTCCTTTCTTCCTCTCTTTCTTCTTTCTATATTTCCTAGTTTATTAGGTCTTTTTTTTCTCTATTTAGACTTATTTCTATTTTTCTTCCTATTTTTCCCTTTTTTTCTCTCTTTCACTTTCTCGCTTCCTTCTTTTTTTTTTCAATTTTTATAGGTGGTTTTATTTAAAGTGCTCCGCCCTAAATGTCATGGCCAAGGCGCTCGAAGAACGAGAGGAAAAAAGACTTGTCTTGGCGCCACCGCGCGCTCAATATGCTACAGAGGGCTATGTTATATGTATTTTCGTCCACGCTAAAATTACCATCAAGTCTCTTGAAGAACAAGAGGAACAAGACGATATTTACTTAGCGCCAGAAAACACGCAGAACACAAGAGAGACACACAAGGGACAAGCGCTACTTTCAACTGTGCGTTTTCTTTGACACAGTTGAAAGTAGCGCTTGTCCCTTGTGTGTCTCTCTTGTGTGCTGCGTGTTTTCTGGCGCTAAGTAAATCTCTTCAATATGCACCAACTAGGCCCTCAAAAAGCCCTTTTAAGAGGAACAAGGCTTCTGTGTGGCGCGAGCGCGCGCTACAGACGGCTATGCTATATGTGGTTTTGCCTGCGTTACGCCAAGCGACGACGACAGCATACGACTGCCCGCCCCCCTAAAGTGCTCCGCACTTAAAACGCTCAAAAAATATCATGCGATGTTCTACAATACTGCTATATTCGTCCTTTTCAAAGATAGCATAAAAATTATTATCTGCCGCTTTTGCATACATATCTTGTGCGATAACCGACAGAAAAAAAAGCTTGCGGAAATTCGCGCAGGTTGTCATTATTCTTAACAAATCTACCTGCGATAGATTTTGTTATTACGTATTCACCTGACAAAAGTGATGATAAATTAATAGCATTTCGTTTTAATGAATGAATGTGGAAGACTGCAACGAATAAGCAAATTACTTTGGCCTACGAGAACACCAATGTCGACCGTATCAATAAGTAATGAATACAGCTGTTGTAATATTCTGTCATGATTTTGACACTCTCGAAGTTTAATACAAAAACGACGTCCTCGTTGTCTAGGTAGAAAAATTGACGGAGTCTTGCATTAGGTTCCGCAGAAACACTTATAATGCACAACAAACACGTACTGAGATAAAACTGTTCAATGAGAAGGCGCAGAGGCGATGTGATGCGCAGATATATTTATTAATCACATTCGCAGCATTGTTTTCAAGGTAACTGTTAGCAAACGTTTAAACATCATCTCCTCAGGCACCAATGACTTGCTCCTGACTGGCACTGGGCCGCTGCACTATAACACAAAAAGATTCTAATTTACCATCTTGCAGCTGTCTCACTTTGCAACCTTCCAAACACATCTTTCAGACGCCCTACCTTTGCAAAATGTTAGAAAGAATTATTTAACACCTTGGGTACCGCGTTGAAAGGAATTCGGGCAAGGTATGGCGCTTGAAAAATCTACCATCTGATAACCTAGTAGCCATTCGTGGCCATTCTCACAATCCCATTCCATAGGACACACCAGTGTGCAACCGTTACGAACAACGTTCTAATTCATTCTTTCATGGATTTTAAAGACTAAGTATTTATTTATGCTTCCTTCGTGTTATATCTACCTGGAGTTACATGACTTGCTTAATTGCCAAGAAATCGGAAGGAATAGGCAGTCGTTAAGACGAATGTAATATTAATTTTTAGGGTTTGTCGTCTCCACAACCATGATATTATTACGATAGACGTCGTAGTAGAGGGCTCCGGAAAATTTGTTCACCTGGATTCTTCTAACGTGCACATTAATCTAAGTACGCGTGCCTGAAGCGTTTCCCCCCTCCATTGAAAGTGCGGCCGTTGCGGCCGGGTTCATTCCCGCGACCTGCGGGTCACCGTTCCGGGTAGTTAGACTAGACTACCGTGGCGGCTCGTTAAGACGCTTTTGTTGTCAGGTCTCTGATTAATCCGAAAATTGAGGTACTGTTAAACGCAATTCAAGACTAAAGACACATCAATAAAACACGGCCTCTAGAATTAAAAAATGCCGTATGCGTTTATCTTAGAAGTCGTAAGAAATTCAGAAGGATGGTATATAGTCCTAAAAGAAGCAACACTCCTCAGCAAGGTTGTTGCAACATTGCTTGCAGTCTGAACAAACGGGCGCGTGTATTATTTTTCGCTCCCTAGTATGCGCCCCCTGAAGTGTGCGCAAAAACGAAGCTACAGTAGATCGCAACACAAAACTGATAAACAAAGCAGGAAAGCGTGGCCTTTGAGATCAAACAAGTCAAGTATGTTTGTCTTGCAGGTGATAACCAATTGAGAAAAAGTTTTGTGGAATCAGAAACGACACCACCATCCTTCATGCAACCTGACTTCATACGCGGGAAGCGCACCTTTGCCGACAAGAACGTTAGCTTTCTGACAAGTAGAACTCACGACCCTTCATCGTACATATTAACGTCATTCCAACTCATTTACGCTCGTTAACAAGCCAAGCTAACAGCAATGACAAACGAAGTGTTCAGATCAAAGCTGTCAAGCGTGGCCTTCGTGATAAAACAAGCCCGGCTCTTACAGTCTTGGGGGCTCTTTCAGACTCATAAAAGCTTTTTAAAGTTAACAGAAGGTGGCAGCACTTCTCAGACCGTTAGCGTAATCTAGAGGAGAGGGGGGTTCTGCTGACAATGAATCGACAGTTTTTCTAGACGTGCGGCACCATACAGATGGCGGCATTCTGGGTTACATGCCTAGACGCGATATCTGTTACACTCGATGCGTGCACTTCCTTTTTTTTATAACTTTATATTTTCTTCTTTCTCCGCCATTTTCGGCTTCACCACCATTCAGTTTCTTAGCTTTCCTTTAGAGCTACCTTAATACTTTGAGCGCGGGTACCAATGAGGCATATAGTTGTATATGTCGGTAGAGGTCCTTGAAAACGGCTGCTAAGTTGATTGCTTCTTGATTTATCTTCGTGTAAATGGATGGAAAAGCAAAAAATCGGGGGACACTTAAACTTCGCCATTAAGAGAAGAACGCGATAGCGCTATCCTGTCTCTTGTGCGCATTTAAAACACTTACTGCATACTATGTAATGGGTGGCATGCTTTAAACCACGAGCAATTATGCGCGGCAAATGTTTTCGAACATGCTATGCACCCACTACGTGGTCTGAAGGTAATACGCGCAGTGACATGTGTGCCTTTTGTAATGGCTGGCCGGCTTTGAACTACGATGTCATTATAATATTCACATCTTATGACGCCTGATGCCAACGTATGCTTGTACCACGCAAGATTACTGCGTTCGTATATGTTGTATTAACGCGACAGCGTTGAAGCGATCATTTCGCAGAAATTCCGGCGTCGGTGTCGGCGGCGACGTGTTTGGCTGTGAGCAAAAACTCATCATCTTGTCCGTGACCGGAAAATCGAGAAAGATGCACATAAAAAGTAATAAATATGTGGGACCGAGTGGGGATCGAACCCAAGCAGTCTGCGTAGCAAGCAGGTGTTCTACCACATTGAAAATAACTTCCTGAAAATTACATTGAAAATAACTTCCTCTGCTTGGAAACGCAGTGAAAATAACTTCCATTCTTTACAAACACACGCTTCCTGTATACTGGCGTCACATAATAATATGTGGGGTTTTACGTCCCAAAACCACGATATGATTATGAGAGACGCCGTAGTGGAGGGCTCCGGAAATTTCGACCATCTGGTGATCTTTAACCTGCAATGACATCGCACAGTACACGGGCCTCTAGCATTTCGCCTTCATCGAAATGCGACCGCTGCGGCCGGGATCGAACCCGCGACCTCCGGGTCAGCAGCCGAGCACCATAGCCACTGCTCCACCGCGTCGGACATATACTGGCGTCACAATAGCGCTATCGCATTCAACTCTTAATGGCGAAGCTTAACAGTTCCCCAATTTTTTGTGACGCCAATGTGCAGGACGCGTGTGTTTGTAAATCATGAAAGTTATTTTCGCTGCATTTCCAAGCAGACGCCGGCTATTTTCAATGTAATAACAATCAGAAGCGTGGATGTGTGGTTGAACTTCTGCTTACCACGCAGGCGGCCTGGGTTCGATCCTCACTCGGACCCAGAAATTTTTATTATTTATTTTATTCGCATCTTTCTCGATTTTTCGGTCACGGACAGGATGATCATTTTTCGCTCATAACCAACGACGACGAAATTTCTGTGAAACTAGCTTTTAACGCTATCGCGTAATAGGCAGGCAGGCAGGCAGGCAGGCAGGCAGGCAGGCAGGCAGGCAGGCAGGCAGGCAAAGAACTTTAATATTATCCGGAGGCGGCGCTCGACCCCCCCCCTAGGGGCTGACACCGGTGAGCCTCGCGCGTAATAATACAAAGTACTAATAGTGATGCTCTGAAGTGTCCGTCATTGCCAAGCTCTTCTCTACCGTTCTGACATTTAAATGTTTTTCATTACACACTTCAAAGGACACTGCAGCAACTGACCGTCATTACCTACGAATTTCAGGAATATGATAAGCACGCAATCAACGCGTTATGAACTTTGAAATCTCGAAATGGTCGTGGCACTCTTCTAGAGTTAATACTTATTTGCGGAGCATTGACGGGCAGGCATTCAGGATCAAGATATATCATGCAACATTCTTACACATCGCCAATCGTGATTTTCCGTGAGAGACTACCCAATGCCTTCTTCACCCAGTGGTTAGCCGCTCCTTCTGGTACAGCCCAAACGACCGGAGAAAATGGGTCTACGAGCACCATAAAAAGAATGGAAATGACGTACATCTACTTGTTCCCCGGACACATGGGTAGAATCGAAGCTTACAAGTCAATCCGAGTCGCCCAACAGCGTCGCCCACGATCTAACAATCGGTACGCTTATAAAAATGGCCCTGACTCCACTGATTTGATTTCTCTACACCAAGATAAACTGAGTGCATACAATGAAATCACTAAACACTTCTGTCTATGCAGAAGAGTTTATCCTCACCCCCACGCAAACCAAAACAGAGCAGGAGCCATAACACTAAGACAACCACTAACAAAATCGAGCTATTCACCGGTTGAAATTAGGGAGTGGTACAGAGCAGCACAACCAGAAATTACATGCAAATCATGCAAACAAAATATATGCACGTTAGAACACATTCTCTGGGACATGTGTTCCCTGGGGCCCGGTATTACGCGGGACCACTTCGGAAGGCTCATCAAATGATCAACCTACCACAATCAAATTCTAGCTCTCCAGTACGACCCCAATTGGTCCAGGAGACTCGTCCCCGGTTCGGCCACGGAAGTAGCCAGATTGCCGCATTCGCGTCATGTACAGCATAAACAATAAAATTTTGAAGAAGCAGAAGAAGAAACTTCATGAAACTGCACGCGCTCTCTCCGTTATCTTTTTCATCTTCGTCCTCTTCGCTCCGAGAACATGTGCGCCGATTTTGCCACCAGCAGTCCACCAGCTATGCTGTAGCATTGCCTTGGGCAAATTTTTCCAAGCTGTGCAGATTTTGTCCCTTTTTCCTTGAAGCTATATATATTCTCTGTCTATAACACAGTTGCACGCAGTAAAATTGGCAGATCCCAAGTACCATGGGAATCGATGTTATGCGAAGCCTGCGAGGCAGGGTGACTGCGTTGTAATTTTTTTATTGAACGAAACGTTACGAAATGAAGTTGAAGATACGTATACTCGCCCTCAATATGAGTTGCCACACGCTGTCCGTGCTCAAAATGGCGCCAACACTGCCAAGTGGCACCTACAAAGAAAAAAATTGGTGAATTAAACTCTCTCAACTAGCGGTACTTTCTCAACCAATTTTTGTCGGTGTCATTGTTCAGGCTTGGGGTCACTTTAACCACAGCCAGCGTGTTGCAACTCATATTGAGCGTGACAGTACAAATGTGTTACGCACAGACATATGTTGAACAGTCGCATATGATTCATATAACCAGTTGTTTACAGTTGCGTAACGATGACAACAGCAACATCGGTATTACCTAAACCGGAAGCGGTAATCTGATTTGTAGCACTTGTGCTTGCGTTGATGGTAGCCGATAGTGCTTCCTGGACTGCCTCATAGGCAGCCAGAACTTAAACCACCCATCGCTGGACAGCGCACAAATTGACAAGAGACAAAAAAAGAACAAAAGGACAGGACAAGCGCTCGTCTAACATTTTTATTTCAAGAAAAAATGCATGTATGTGTGTATATATATATATATATATATATATATATATAAGGACTATAGGAAGTATCACGCAGGCCCTGAGACTGTAGGAAGGTACTTGAGATACGACGTACGTTTTAGCACAGTTTATTCCGACGTTTCGGCCATGGGACCGGCCTTCCCCAGGCGAAGGCCGGTCCCACGGCCGAAACGTCGGAATAAACTGTGCTGAAACTTGCGTCGTATCTCAAGTACATTCCTATATATATATATATATATATATATATATATATATATATATATATATATATATACAGAAAAAAGAAAAAACCAACAAAAAAACAGAACAAAAGAACCATGCACCACGCCAGATTACAACCGTTTAATAAAACTGATTTCTTGTTCCGATATTGATACTGATGGCTGACTAATGCAATGGCTATCACACTTCGCCATGTGGTATGCCGCAGCTATTTCACGTGTGCGTCAGCCATCTGTTGCATTATCGGAACAAGAAATCCGTTTCATTTATCGGCTGTAATCTGGCGTGGTGCATGGTTCTTTTTTTGTTAGTTTTTGCTTTTTCTGTATATATATATACATATATATATATATATATATACATATACACATATATATATATATATATATATATATATATATATATATATATATATATATATATATATATATATATATAGGTTGTAACACAACGGAGGCGTTGTCAACAAGGATAAAATATTTATTTAGTTCCCAACAGTTTCGGGAGGGGACCTCCCTTCGTCAGGGGTTGAGTTAAACTTTTGTCAATATATATATATATATATATATATATATATATATATATATATATATATATATATATATATATATATGCATTTCTTCAAATAAAAATTTCAGTTCTTAAGCGAGCGCTTGTCCTGTCCTGTTGTTCTTTTTTCTCTTTTGTCAATTTGTGCTCTACCCAACGATGGATAAGTTCCGACTCACCCGCCTCTCAGTGTTACTACTGAAACCACCACTGACGTTTCACCAACATTAGGCCTGCATAGGGTCCTTTTCCAAAGCAGTTCCGAGACCTGGCGTGGCTCTATGGTAGAATACTTGATTGCCACGCAGATTGCTTGGGTTCGATTCCTGCAGGGACCCTGATATTTATACTTGCATTACTCGGGTCGACGCTGCCGACGTCAATTTTTTTTAACGCTCTCGATTTTAAATCACTTATGTCTGTCCTCGCCGTTCCTGGGTAGACATAAATTGTCAAACACCTGTGGCGCATACCCGCATACCGCGGCCCGTGGTATGCGGGTATGCCTGACGCAAAGTGTGTGCGGTGTTCTTTTTCTATTTTTTTCGGTCCACATCACGAGTGGGCACAGAAAAGGGACCCTTTTTCTTGCGCGCCTCCAAGACAGTTTTCAAATTTAAAGAATATGTAAAAACTTGGCATGACAAGAAACACGATCGAGCTCCTCCGAGATCTGCGTACCGCCAGTGGTAAATGGTGTATATAAATAGCTCCCCGTTATTAATCGCGGCGCACGCGCGGTGCGTGGCTGAGTGGCCTAATGCAGCGCGCTGCGGAGGAAGGGGTTGATGGTTCGAATCCCCGATCGGGTGCCTAGGAGTTTTCTTGCCTCATGGAACAGTGCGAGTGCGCAATGACAGTCATGACCGCGCGACAATAGTACATTCCGCCAAGAGGATCCCTTCCTTTCAAGAAAATCAAGATCTTTCTTAAAAACATATACACAGGTATCTTACTGAAGAACTTATCACAGCCATGTCTAGCTATTCACAAGGCTTCAAGAGCTCCTCTGTTAAAACGCTCAACTTCATGGGTTCTGGGATATCATTCCATTAAACTTCATCCACCTGGCTGCTTCTGCCCTTCTTATTTGTTGTCTTTGCTGTTTTGTTTTAGGGGCAAAACTCCTTAGAGTGTGGGTCGTTCCCTCTTCCGTACATAGTATGTAGCCACCTCTAGTTCGTGAAGCGCTCACTAGATGGCAGTAGACGGGGCTAGCGCAGCATAGTTGACGAATTCAAATATGAGATGGCGCTGCGGTGCCGCCGTACGTGAATTGATCAATAGATGGTGCGAAGGCGCTCGCTGCGTTGCAGATGCGCGTCACCGGGCTAGACGTGCTCTGCCTTAGCGAGATGTGGAACGCAAGACCATCCATCAAAGCATACCTTTCCTATCGTCGCTGCGCTGCAGATGCGTGCTCTAGTGTGATTGGAGACCGCTCCCCCTCCTCCTCCATCGCCCTCTCCTCTCCTACGCTTCCCCCTCTCCCTCCTCTCCTACTGTCCCCGCCACCCCCATCTCTCGTCTCGCGACCTCGACGCAGTCAGCGTCTGTTAGCGAGTTTCTTGATTGAAAAAAAAAATTGGCCGCGTATCTGCGTGCTTCGCTGCAAATGTCGTCGAAAGACGATAGTCTTGTGCCGGCCGTACTACGATGTGTTGCCTTGCCTCAGACAGCGCCTACTCTACGTTGAATTGGCTGCATCTGGATGGCATTGATAAAATAGAGGAGGCGCTGCGCGAGTTATGGACACCATCAAAAAACGTGAGCTTGTGCTGAACCAAGGGCCACTGCCAGCTGCAGCACTTTATCGTCGGTACAGGGCTTTTTCGTGCAAAGCGTCGCAGTTCGTGCACAGCATCGCATTTTCAGCGCAGCCTAAAAACGCTTGGGTCTTTAGATTTATGTGTCTATGTATTTCTAATAAAAGAACACACGACCTGATACTTACATATTAACGTGGCGCCTCAGGTATGCGTAGTATTTGCTTTTTGATCGAACATGTTCACAAGTATGAAAGCAAACACCAGTTCAAGATGGGTGGGCGTTCAGAAAGTAGTTGAACTTTGGCCGAGTAGCTGAATCAGGTTACCGACAGACAGAGAGACAGCCAGGCGAAAATTTTTGCGTGGAAGTATACCAAGAAAGACTATCGTCTTTAAAAACCGACTGCTCGCGCTGCACAGCCATTCACTGACCACCCCGTATACATTGGCACTGGATTTTGACCTCCAAGGTAGCGCCTGTGTGAGATTTCTCCTGGGCATGATTAAACAATAAAAATTCACAGCGTACATGTAAAATTAAAGTGAGCTGCAAGTCGCCATGACTCTCATCGACCCTTTAGTATAAACGCGCCCGATCTCACGTCGTTGATGATGTACTGGGCAGAATTCACGGAAAATTCACGGTTTACCGATGAACCTCCGGAGCTTCGCCCACTCATCATCATTCACTCCGTGGATATGCTGTGAATTTTTTCTTGCGCAAGGCACTTCAGAATGCGGCCTTGTTCGAGCTTCTGGGATTAACCCCAGAGATTTTCCGAGAGTTTATTCAGGTCACCGCCAAAGAGGACACGGGTGGTCGAAAGAAGGGAGTGGAGGAACTTGCCAAGCGTATTGCATAAAGATGTGGCACCGTAATAATTCGACCTTCTTTTGGTGTCCCCCATTCCTTCTCCCATAGCGACTGTGTGGAATGACGATATAACGCTTGTAACGTGCACCAACTATCTAGAGTTATCAATTGTCAAAGAGCAAATATTGCCATTTTTGATGGCGAAGAAAGGCACTATGTTAGATGAAAAGGGTTACCGAAATCTGCAAAGGTTCTGCCAGAAGCCACTTCCGAAAAACCACCAGGCCTCCGAGCAATGCACAGCACAGTCACAGCGAAAGCTGGAAGAGCGGCTTTCCTTGGGGCACGTACTCCAAACACACTTGCATGGTACCCACTACGCCATAAATCATCATAATTTTTGTGTAGCGGAGAAGAGCCCACACTGTAATTACTCGTCATTCTTCGGAAAAGCGTTGTACCCGCTACACACTTGTACGTCATTATGTGTACTTTGTTGATGCTGTGGCTGACAACGATGAAGAATGTCTGAAGCTCTTCTAATGGGTTGGAACATTCAACGACCCACTCGTTACGCAATTCGTATGGTGTTGTTACTTTACTGTCCTGAAACGCTTTATTACACATGTTAACGCGATTCCTTACCCGACATGAAGCCTGCATAGGGTCAGTTTGCAACGAAGTTTGAATAAGCGGCGTAGCTCAGTCGTAGAGTACGGGGCTGCCACGCAGAGGGCCCGGATTCGATTCCCATTTTGTGCTCAGTATTTTTCAGTTATTAAGTTTTTTTCTTATTTTGCACGATAGTGGTTACAGACAACGGCGGCGGCGTCGGACAACTACGGCGCCTGAATCCGCCCTTGTTGTGATCTCATATTAGCTTTCGCTGTAAAATAGGCTGGACATGATGACCATCCAGCTCAAGTGTCCCGCGCCTTGGCCTTGGCACACCGCGATTGTCATTTTAAGGAAAGTGAGTTGCTTCAGCGTAAAGTAGTGTTTCTGCGAGGAGTGTTATGTGATCACTAAGGAAGAGTCTACCCAGGGGAGACCCGAGCTAGTGAAGCCATATTACGTTCACTCGTTGCATTAATCAAAAGCAGCAAATAATGAAGCCAATGTAGGTATAGGTAATGTTATTGTATTGTTTTAAATGTATTCTAGTAATTGTTATATAAATATGAAGCAGGGCTGGAAAGTATGGCGATAGTATCTTAGAGATAATTTGTATATCTGTATTTCTGTGTGGCTATACATTTGAAAAATATATTTATATCATAGTAGTGAAATCCGTTTGCGGTTTATCGACTGTATCGCGATACTGTGCAGGTCACAGTATCCCACAGCCTAAAGAAAGTAGGACGGAGATGCGGCGTTAATGTTGTTTTTTACGGCTGCCAAGAAGCAAGGTAAGATTTTAGTGGCAGAGCACCTTAGGACCGAGCCTTGTCGGCGTGCGGCGGCGGCGTGCGCGCTCATAGCCCAGGTGCGAAAACATCAGCCCGGATCGAGCTAAATCACATTGATGATGATATGTACAGTCGCGGCCACTGTTAGATGCAACACTCGAATGAGCACCTTTCGTATTACTGGCCCCCTAACTGCAAGTGGATGGGGAAACATTGAACGTGCGCTTTACTAGTTTGTCGGAAAGACTCTGAGCTGTCAACCACCAGTAGCCTTATGCAAATCTAAGCCCTTGTTTTTATGCAAGAAAATGAAATCTAGACATGCTCTGCGTGCAAGTGTTGCATTCCCTTTCTGCCATAGATCAGAACGAACGTAAAGCGCGGCATGCGGCGGCTCAACGACAACGTCGACAATCGGACCCGGAGTTGAGAGCGCGAGAAGCAGCAGCTAAACGACAAAAACGACAAGCGGGCCCGGAGTTGAGAACGCGAGAAGCAGCAGCAAAACAACAAGCGGGCCCGAAGTTGAGAGCTCGAGAAGCGGCAACAAAACGGCAACGCCGACAAGAACAATCTGCTACCCCGGCGGCGAGAGTTCGGCATGCGGCGGCTGTCTGGAAACTAAACGTTGTGCAAAAGAATGAAAGCAGGACATCTGAAGTGCAATACGTGTGCTTGGCAGATTTCGTTAGCAAGTATAGGTACGACTCTCGAACCGATAGATATGTCCTTCTTGACAGACGCGTCATCATCAGGTACCGACATTACACACTGGACTCTCTTGACGATTACAGACGAGAATCAGTCTTGCTGTACGTTCCTTTCAGAAACGAGGTGGTGCATGTACTAAGAAACAACAAGTACAAACAGCTTTACGTCGAAAACAAAGAGGTGATTGCTGCCAACCAACAACCAGCAAGAAGACTTGCATAGACATTGTCTTTGCCAACTTCAGGTTAGATCCGCTCGAAGAACCATTGGCTCTACATTTCACGGACCACAAAGCGGTGATAATGAAAGGAAAACGGAATCCAGAGCTCAGTACTACATACGAGTTATAACCAATAAAACACATTGTATATACTGAACACACGCGTTGCCGCTCATTTCCACGAGCGAGTGGGCAAATATCACGGAAGATTCACGGTTACCGAAAAATCACCGCCCACTCATCATCATTCACTTCGTGGATATGCGTGGATTTTTTTTTGCCGCAGTGCAGAGAAAGAATGAGCGAGTAAAAGACAACAAGCGGACATAGAACTGATTGCCGTACAAGTGTAGTTTATAAGGTTCCTTTCAGCTGCGGCCGCTTCTACGTGGAACAGACGGGACGCTGCATTAAGCAGATATTATTGGAGCATATGGGATCACTAGCCGGAGGCTCACCTTTTAATATTTATTTACATTGTCGAGAATGCCAGTGCATGACAATATTTGATGAATGCGCAGTTTTCTACCGGCATATGAGTGAAGAAACGCCTCTACCGATTGAGGCGTGATATATCGATAATAGTGGTAGCGCATGCGTGAGCCAACCGTCGATTAACTTGCATAACCCTTTGCGGCCATGGTTTTGCCTAGAATCTCGCAAATGAAACCAATACTGCTCATTCTTGTGGGAATACTTCTTCCATGAACCCCACTGCGATTGACATAAAAAATGTGGCATGTTCGTGAGTTTGGGGGCTACAAAGAAGAAGAAGCTTGAGCAAAGTCTTGGGTGAAGCCGAGGTGCGTAAGCTGGGGCAGGTAAGCGCCATGTTCGGGACGGCATAGTGAAGCTGTTTCAATGATTATCACCCTGATATATAAGACGTTGGTTCACATTTTGTGTACTCAAGTGAATAGCAAGAATAAAAAAATTACACCATCTCCCGCTAAAGGGAACCATGTGTAGATGTGAAGCAGCGGGCGCCTAACGCTTACACTGGCGGCGGCGTTGACGCTGGCGCTCATTGCAGCGTTGCGCAGGAGAGAAAACTGGGGAGGCGCAAAGCACGCAGTGATGGAGCGGTGTTTCGTACTGGAAAATGCTAATCGCAGCTAATGGGCAATGAGAGACAGAAGACTCCGACTGGACACAGAGACCCGCAGTCCCCTTTTAGTTAACGCGCACGCTGCGAATTTTTATTGTTCAACAACGCACAGGAGAAATCTCCCACCGGCACCACCTTGCAGGTCAAAATCCATTGCCATATATACGGAGTGGCCAGTGAACAGGTTGTGCAGCGCGAGCAGTCGGTTTTGTCAACCAAGAAACTCGCTAGCAGACGCTGCCTGTGTCGGCGTCGCGAGGCGAGAGAGGGGGGAGCATAGGAGAGGAGAGAGAGGAGGGGACGCACATGTGCACTGGTGGACGCCGCGGGCAGAGAGATGCCTAGGGAGAGAGGGAGCGTAGGAGAGGGAGAGGGGGGGACGCGCATGCGCAGTGGGAGTGTGGTTGCCGCGGGGGAGGGATGCCTAGAGAGGAGAAAGAGGGGGAAGGGGTTTTTTTATTTATTTTTTAAAGGGGTCCGCGCATGCGCAGTAAGGAGGCCACGCAGCACACCACCACCACCACCACCGGATTAAGCTTCGCCATAAGATGCTTCACATCTAAAAAAGTCTTTTAGATGTGAAGCATCTCATGGCGAAGCTTAATCCGGTGGTGGTGGTGCAGGTGTGCGGCGTGACCACCCTTACTGCGCATGCGCAAACCTTTCAAAAAAATAAATAAAGAACCTCCTCTCCCCCTCTCTCTCCTCTAGGCATCCCTCCCCCGCGGCAACCACACCCGCACTGCGCATGCGCCTCCCCTCCTCTCTCCCCTCCTACGTTCCCCCCTCTCTCCTCTAGGCATCCCCTGCCCGCGGCGTCCATACTCCCACTGCGCATGCGCGTCCCCCCCTATCTATCCTCTCCTACGCTCCTCCCTTTCTCCTCTAGGCCTCCCTGCCCGTGGCGTCCACACTCCCACTGCGCATGCGCGTCCCCCCTCTCTCTCCTCTCCTACACTCCTCCCTCTCTCGCCTCGCGACGCCAACGCAGGAAGCGTCTGCTAGCGAGTGCCTTGGTTGTAAAAACCGACTACTCGCGCTGCACAGCCGTTAACTGGCCACCCCGTATATATGGCAATGGATCTTGACCTGCAAGGTGGTGCCGGTGGGAGATTTCTCTTGTGCGTTGTTGTACAATAAAAATTTGCAGCGTGCGCGTTAACTAAAAGCGGACTGCGGGTATCTGTGTCCAGTCGGAGTCTTCTGTCTCTCATTGCCCATTAGCAGCGATTGGCATGTTATTTGGCACCATGTTCATTATTAATTAAATACTTGCACCAATGGCTCAATTTTTTGGTTCCTGGTCTTCTTAGGGCCCTAAATAGTAGGAAAACACACACAAAAAAAGTCTCCGACCAAAATAAAAAATCCACAGTCGAAAGGGATAAAGCTGAAATCAAATGCCTTAACAGTTATCTTTCACGTAGACCCGCAAGCGTGCCAGATTGACAGGTTCCCATTTGCATGGTTATGCGCAGATAAGTTTTCGTGTCTCCTTTCTTTTCGCCGTTGTGCGCATCTTCAGTTGTTAGGTAATAGGCGTTTGTGGTGTGGTGACTTCCTTCTTGGGTCCCTGTTTGCATGCCCTGTCTTTTTAGAACGAATACGTACCATCTAGGTCGGCTCTTTGCAAAAAATGAGTTCATCCACTCATTGCGTGTAATTTTGGATTATCAGGAGGCTTCAGAACTTTTATAAAGAAGCTCTATTTTATAAAGGAGATCTGTACCTAAATTTGGTGACAGGATCTTTGCTGACCCTGTTCTGTGCAAACAATATTTGACTTTACCTTTTGAACTAAATAACTACGCCTCCAGAACACGCAATGTTACAACGGGTACGCCTCAGGGCTCCGTCGTGTCGCCCATGTTGTTTAATCTCGTCCTTCTTGGGCTTCCCGAAAAACTAGCTACAATTGAGGGGTTGCATCACAGCCTCTACGCGGACGACATCACCCTCTGGGTCTCCGGAGGAGGATGCGACGGCCACGTGGAGCGAACGCTTCAGATGGGCGTGGATGCGGTCCAGAAGTTCTTGCGAGGTACGGGACTCGAATGTTCGGCGGCCAAGTCCGAGCTATTGCTCTACAGACCCACGAGCAGGGGCCGCAAAACCGTTCATCCCGGCGGAGGGAGATCAGAAATCAGAATAGTAACGGCGGACGGTTTTCCCATACCGAGCGTAGAGCACATACGGATATTGGGACTGCACCTGCAGGCCAACGGTCACAACGGCGAGATGGTACGAAGACTTAGACGTTCGGTAGACGATACGATTCGACTCCTCCGCCGCATAACGAACAGACGCAGCGGTATGCGGGAAAGCTGCGCGATCCGCCTCGTACAGGCGTACGCCATCAGTCGCATAACGTTCGTAGCCCCTTATCTAAAGTGGCTGGCGTCCGAACGAAACAAGGTTGACTGCATGATACGCAAGGCATTCAAGAGAGCGGTCGGCATCCCTGTCAACGCGAGCACAGACACGTTCTTCGAGCTGGGCCTGCACAACACCCTGAGCGAACTGATCGAGGCGCACAACATTGCACAATACGAGCGATTGTCCAAGTCCAAGACGGGCAGGCGCATCCTCGAGTCGATCGGCATTGCATACCACGCACAATGCGGGGAGAAGACGATGGTTCCGATCACGGTCCGCGATCGTCTCACCGTTCCGCCGCTCCCCGAGAACATGCACGCGACGCACCACGCTGGGCGCCGCAACAAAAGAGCGAGTGACCTGCAAAGAATGTATCGCAACAGCGACGAGGTGGTGTACGTGTGCGAAGGTGTGCTCACGTGGTCGCAGTTGTGAATCGCACGGGCAAATGCATCGCGAGCGCCACTGTGCGTACGGAACACACTGAGGCGGCCGAAGAGGCGGCGATCGCTCTTGCGCTGGTCGCGGCGCCGGAAGCTGAGGTCGTGATCAGCGACTCCCAGGCTGCCGTTCGTGGCTTCGCGCGCGGCCGCATCTCGTGGCAGGCGGCCCGCATACTCCAAACTTGTTATGGCAGCAGGGACGGCGGCGGGCTTCGAGGAGCGATGGCCTCGACGTCGTCATCCTCGCAGTTCAAAACCGAAAAATGCGACAGTCTTCCTCCTGTGGACCCCGGCTCACACTAGCGTCCCGCTTGCAGGTAACCAGGCCGCCCACACCGCAGCTCGAGGTCTCATTCACCGAGCCGCAGCTGATTCGGTGGCCGCTAACACCTCTGAGAGCGGGGCGATATCATTAACAACACAACAACAGCACACGGAATGGTCATGGGGCGATCGCCTGACCACATTCAGCGAGATAACACAACATTACAGACTGAATAGACGCATATATCCACCACCACACGACAAATTAAACAAAAAAATAGGCCGTAACCTGGAGGTTGTTACAAACCAACACTTTCCCCAGCCCGGCGATCCTACGCCTGTTATCCGAGTCAATACCCGACGGACGTGTGCAAAGCGTGCGGGGAAAGAGCCACACTGCGGCACATGCTTTGGGAATGTGCCGGGAGAGTAAATGTCGCTGCCGCCGCTCACTGCGCGACGCATGCTAGGCAGGGACAAACTGCGAGGGCAATCTTTGCTGCTACCACCGCGCGAGGGCAGGGGCCGGCCGCCGCCGCGGCTGCGGGCACTACTGCGGATCAGCTGCGTCGGCGTCGCTGCCGCTGGGAGGCGGCACTCACCAGCGACAAGCTTTCCGACCAGCTTTGGGCCGTCCGGCAAGCCGAAGATGCCGCCCGGGTCCAAGGACTTCCCGCCGTCATCTGAGGCACCGCCATTGACGGAGAGTGGGACGGAACAGGGGGCAATCTCCTCTTCCCCCCCGCCTCGCCCGAAGTAAAGGAGCCGGACTTTAAATAAAGTTTATTCATTCATTCATTCCAGCATTGGGCAGGCGGAGTCCACCATAGGAAATGTCCAGAAGAATCAGACCGAGAAAAGCGACACGTGGTTTGTTACTCCCTAGCTATACGTTCAAGTCACCTGAAGTACTTATACACAAGCTCGGACTTATAGTACACATGAAATTTGTGGCAGAAAGAACTATTGGTGAAATGGAAATAGCCGGCAATGTAACACGCCAAAATGATCGAGTACACATAGATGTGTTTACGAGAACTGCGTTTTATTGCCGTGAAAAATGCTCAGCATCATGCGAATGTAAATGGCAACTCTGGAGAATGCTCCCTCAATTCTTCAGCGCATACATTTACTGCAAAAAAAAAAAGAACGCATTCAATGAGTCACAAATAATAAATAGTGCAATAGCGTCTAAGTAACGTCTAAGAATTTAATTACGAAAACATGAATTATAAGAATTTAAGGAGAAAATTTACATGATCACGCCTTATTGAACTTATTTATGAAGATTTAAATCATTGGGCCAAACATGACATTAATTGGCAGATGGTTACCATATGTCACGCAACGCTTGTGGTCCACGTGTGATGCCGTATTGGTCCTAAATCACAAGTTTTAGATCTCGTGTGAAAAACAAAATTTCTTTAACCGAATATTTTGCAACCACTCGCTTTCCGAAGTTGGCGAAGTTATAAAGTACCAAGGATGGCTCGCGACAACATTCTGATGACACGTATAGTAACACAGATAGTGAAAGACGCAGTGCATATCATACCAAAACATAAAGACACGAAGAACAAAACAAACGAATGAATGAAGGCGCTGCGAAGTGAAGGCCTGCCGAAAAGTTTGAAAGGAGTAATTGACGCGTTAAAGATCTCCTGCAGAGTGTTTGCCAACCATGCAATCTGAAGAAGCTGTTTTTAGGTGCGAAGCACGTTAGTTAGGGTCTCGGCTTGTCGGCGTCTCATCATAAACGCGGCCGTTTATAAATGGGTACGCGCCATAAAAAAGAGGGCAAATCCCACTGGTCGCCGTCGGTGTACTAAAAATGAAGAAGGCAACAGTTAGCCCAACAAATAGCCGACGATGTTAGAGGAGCGGAAACACCCTTCCCTACATTCCCCGTTTCAGGCTGAGCGCCACCAGTGCCCACGACTAGTGCCTCATCAAACAATGCTCCCTCTAAACAGCGCATGCTTCGCCTCTCCCCAGGTTTCAGGTTAATGGAGCGGAAACACTGTTCCCCAGATGCTTCAGCTCTGTGTTATAAATGCATTTCTTTGCGGACTGCACTTTGAACGTTTCTATCTATCTATCTATCTATCTATCTATCTATCTATCTATCTATCTATCTATCTATCTATCTATCTATCTATCTATCTATCTATCTATCTATCTATCTATCTATCTATCTATCTATCTATCTATCTATCTATCTATCCGCCTACGACTTTGAGCTCTCCTGGCCGTATCGTTATTGGCATTTATACCAAAATTGGTATGATGTAACATGACTGTATGACAAACATGAATGGCTGGTCATATCATGAAAATCATGAATAACTAGTCATGAAAAGTATGATTTACACGCCATGGCCGTAGTGCTCCTAAGGCCATTTTCTCAACTTGATATACCCAGAAATTGGTACGATGAGACATTTGTGCATGAGCAACATAAATGACAAGCGGTAATATGAAAATCATGACATGCATGTCATGCTATTGATGGCATACGGCACCATATTCAGTTCACCGTGTTGCCTTCCTGCGCGTATATGCTTCTTTTAGGATCGTACTTTCTTTCTGATGCTACCGCTTCCATTTCTTGTCGACAACGACTCGTAGACTGTCCTTTTTTATGAAAGAGAACACGCGAGCGCGTGGCCTGCGCTCTGCCCCGGCTGCCTAGAGCACCATCAACTGACAGATAAAGAAAGCGCGCCCGCTTTTGGCGGCATCGCCCGTTGCGATACCGGATCGGGAGCGCAATCTAGCAGCACTTGTATAGATTCTTCAGGTGTCGGTTGATGATACTGTAGGCAGCCGCGGCAGAGCGCAGGCCACGCGCTGGCGTGTTCCCTTTCATAAAGAAGGACAGTGTACATATGCGAGAGACTGATGATGTCGGCCCGAAATATTGGTTGCGTCACCGTCTACGAACCCTCAACGATGTTCTGGTGCCACCTGGCCACGAGCACGTTATTACTGTTGTTTTTGACTTCATTGAGCATGGTGACGTTCTTGTCGCTCCATCAGCCCGTTGTATATCCCGAGGGATAGCACTAGCATCGAGTCTTGTTCGCTTCACCAACGGCACCGCCTTTCTCGCTGTTCTCAATGTCACCAATGAGCCGATTCTGCTTCCCAAAGGCAGCGCTGTCGTCTGCGGCGAAGACACACAACTTGCCTCTCCAGTGGTTACGAATACCAGTGCGGTGCAATCACGATCACCTACAGATGCTCCAACTACTATGGCTCTCGTCAATGCAATCAGCACGAATTTGACTCCGCCGCAAGGAGACGCACTGCTGGCGTTGTTGTCGAAGCATAAATCTTCCTTCGACGTGCATTCCCCTGTTCTAGGGCAGACCTCGGCGGCAGCTCATCACATACACACCGACGGAACTTCTATCGTCCGCCGCCGACCATACCATGTCTCTTCTAGCGAACACGAGATCATCGACAAGCACGTTGCTGATATGCTGAAGCAGAACATCATCTGCCCCTCCGCAAGCCTTTGGTCATCACCTGTCGTTCTCGTGCGCAAGAAAGACAGCTCGGTGCGATTCTGCGTTGACTACCGTGCACTGAAAAAAAAATAACCAGAAAAGACGTATATCCCTTGCCCGCATTGATGATGCCTTAGATTCCTTAGAAGGAGCGGAATATTTTTCGAGCCTTGACCTGCGCTCGGGTTACTGGCAAATTTCCATGCAGAGGATGACAACGAGAAAACTGCTTTTGCCACACCCGACGGGCTTTACAAATTTGACGTCATGCCTTTCGGCCTGTGCAATACGCCAGCAACCTTTGTACGTATGATGGACACTGTACTGCGGGGCCTCAAGTGGAAGACATGGTTATGTTATCTTGACGACATAGTGATATTTTCTTCAACATTCGAACAACACTTGCAGCGCCTAGACGAAGTTCTAGCGTGTCTCGCAGCTGCTGGTCTCCAGCTGCATAACAAAAAGTGCTACTTTGGAAAGCAAAAGTGTAAAAGTACCGGGGCATCTCGTCAGCAAAGATGGCATTCGGCCTGATCCCGACAAGATTACCGCCGTTCTTCGCTTCCCGATACCTCACCGCTCCAAAGAGCTGCGCAGCTTTCTTGGCCTCGCCTCTTACTTCCGACGCTTTATACGAGACTTCGCCACCATTTCTGCAACGCTTCATCAACTTCTTTCTTCGGGAACGTCATACGTATGGACGGACGAGTGTCAAATAGCTTTTGACACGTTGAAACGTGCCCTCACGTCTGAGCCAGTCCTTTGTCATTTCGATGAAACCGCACCCACTCTCCTTCATACTGACACCAACGGGCATGGACTCGGCGCTGTACTCTTGCAACGACAAGAGCGCTCTGGCGAACGCGTTATCGCATACGGATGTCGTACCCTTACAGCAGCCGAGAAAAACTACACCATCACCGATCAGGAGTGTCTCGCTGTTGTCTGGGCCATTCAGAAATTTCGACCTTACCTCCACAGCCGCCACTTCACCGTCGTGACTGACCACCACGCCTTGTGCTGGTTGTCGACGTTAAAGTATTTATCTGGATGTCTTGGTGGCTGGATACTTCGTCTTCAAGAATACGACTTCGACGTTACGTACAAATCCGGCAAGAAACACAATGATGCAGATGCCCTTAGCCGTGGTCCATTACCTTCCTCCTCGAACAAACCTGGCCTGTCGTCATCCATGAGCAACCCCGTCAACGCCTCTTCGTCAGTTCATCCGCTCGCCGCTCTCAATGTGCTTCCTTCCATCCGCAACGAGACGTTTGCGTCTCACCAACGCAGCGACAGTTACTGCCACTCTATATTGCCACGCCTTCGCGGCTCGCCTCGCCCTCCTAACGCCCGCGCCCGTCGCCAGTTGCAGAACTTCAAGATTGAAAATTCAATCCTGTACCGCTTTGTATTCAATCTCGAAGGACAGAGCTGGGTTCCCGTCGCTCTTGGTTCGCTAAGACTACAGATTTTAGAAACATTTCACGATGACCCCAAGGCTGGTCGTCTCGGTTTTCACAAAACCTACGAACGCACCCGCAGTCGTTTCACCTGGCCTGGACTTTCCACCTGCGTAGCACGATGTGTTGCGTCATGCTCACTCCACCGGGGCCGCAAGCAACCCACTTCATCCCTGGCCGGACTCCTACAACCTCTTCCGTGTCCCGACGCTCCATTTGAAGTCATTGGGATTGACCTCTACGGACCACTGCCAATGTCAGCTAGCGGCAAGCGATGGATTGTCACCGCAGTTGACCGCTTGACAAGGTACGCCAAAACAGCTGCACTCCCTTCAGGATCAGCGGAGGACATTGACACTTTTTTTCTGGAGGCAATCTTTTTGCGACATGGTGCGCCGCGCGTCCTTTTGAGTGACCGCGGCAAGGCGCTTCTCTCGAAACTACTCGAAGACGTTCCCCCACGCCTGTAACACCATCCATAAGACGACTTCCAGCTACCATCCCCAGACTACAGAGCACCTCACAGAGCGCTTTCATCGAACTCTGTCTGATATGATATCTATGTACATCAACGCCGACCACACCAACTGGGATACCATCCTGCCATTTGTGACCTTTGCGAATAATAACGCTACGCAGCGCACCACGGGTTACTCTCCATTCTTTCTCATATATGGCCGTCATCCGACATCGCCGCTCGGCGTCTCCTTTTTGATGTCCCTGTGACCACGTCGGCGTCGTCGAGCGAGCACCTAATCTCTCGCCTGGCCGCTTGTCGCCACCGCGCCCGCCTCACTACAGAGGCAAGTCAGCAAGAGCGCAAGACTCTCTACGATGAAGTTCACCGCGTCGTTCAGTTCAATCCTGGAGACGAAGTATTACTGTGGACCCCAAGGCGAGTTCTCGGCCAGTGTGAAAAGTTTCAGCACCATTTTATCGGCCCCTACGCTACTGTCTACCAGACGCCTCCTGTGAACTATCGGGTAACTCCCGTTGTCACGCCTTCCGATGGCCGTTCCCGTGGCAGAGATGTTATTCACGTGTCATGCTTAAAACCACTCGTGCGACGTACAGCACCGCCTTAAAGAGCGGCCAGGTTGGCCGCTTCCGCGTGAGGGGGAAATTAGTGTACGCGCAATACTCACAGCATTTGTCCTTCCTCTTCGTCACCTGTATATAATCATCATCACTGTGAGCGTCTTCTTCGTTCGAAGGGTTGGTCAGGCGACTCTGTGAAATAAACGTCGTCGAGACCACAACGGTGCTTCTGTCGTGCAATATATATATATATATATATATATATATATATATATATATATATTGTAACGAACGAGACAGACACAGCACCCGTTCCTGGGTCAGCTGTTCTAATCTACTTCCTCTTTCTCTACCTCTTCTACCCCGCGCTAGCTCCCCGCGCGCTAGAGCCCCGATGCCGCTGCTCTTAGTCATCACACTCGGCCATGACTGCGAGCGCGTGGAGCTGCTGACAGTGCTTCAGGTGGGCGGGGTTGGCTGCATCGTTGTGGTCGGCCCCGACCACACTGCAACATGGATGGGAGATCTTCAAGAAGCGTCTCTAGTGGGCGAGGCTGGCTGCCTCGCGGTGGTCGGTCCTGGCCACGCTGCGACTGGGCTGGTGGATCTGCAATAAGTGGGTCTGGTGGGCGATCCTGGCTAACTCGCAGAGGTTGGTCTCGCCCACGCTGCGACTTCGTACGAGCTGCAAGGCATGCTTCTGGCAGAAGTGTCTCAGGTGGGCGGCACTGGGTGTGACGCAGTGGTCGTTGCACGCCTTGTAGATACCTATGCGTGCGAGCGCGGACGGACTGCGGGACGTGGTCACGATCATGATGCGACGCTGTTGCATCTTGCTTGCTGTCCTCGCTCTTTGTTCTGTGGTCACTACGGCGAAGGATGATGTTCGGTGGCTCCATACTAAGTCTGTATGCGTGAACACAATCATTACTCGAACCCACGCCGACGTCGTTAGAGCTGCTAGACGGAACGTCGTGGCTTTGGGCGAGCTGATCACTGTCGGAACGATCGGTGGTGATGTCTACGGTGAGAACGGATTCGTTATGATCCGCGCGGCGTTCAGGCGGTACCCCGGGAGTCACAGTGTCGTGCTTGTCGTCATCAGCAGGCTCGCGCGCCATTTCAGATTGGCCGATGCTGGCTCTCTCTGCCTGGGGCGCATCGATGAAGCTCGAACTCTCGGCCAATGACTGCCGTGGCGTCCTAAGATGTGGCACCGACTGGTGTGGGAGGGTCTCCCCTGCTACCCGCGTGCAGGTCTGGTTGCGGTGGTTGAAGGGCCGCAAGCTCAAGTGGTGAACTGCAGCGCAGAGCTGCAGCCTCGAGGTGGAACCCCTGCTGAGCTCCATCCTCGGTAGCGGTCAGGCTGGACTGGGTGGTGGCAGAGAGGTGGGAGGAAGTCCGGCCAAAAGCAGCAATGAGCTTGAAGCTCCACTCCGCTCAGGACTGCTGCCGGACGCCTTCGTATCTATGCCACGCCGCGGCACCATTTCGAAGGCGGTCTATGGCCACACTCCACTTCTGCTGCTCCGTCCACGCATTGCGAGCTGCGAGAGCGTTGACGGTCGCCACCCAGTTGTCGGCGTCGTCCTCGACGCCGTGGAACTCCGGTATCTCGCTGGCGGCTTGTGATGGTAGGATCGCTGGTGAAAATCCAAAGAGCGCCAACGCGAAACAGCCCAGTTGGCGCGAGAGCTGCATGAGGGCACGCCTGAGCTCTCTGCGTTGCTGGGGTGAGGTGGCCTCCAGGTCGTGTGAGGCGGCTAGATCCAGCGTGGCGTTGGCGGAGCTCAATGCCGGCATGAAGGCAGGAACCAGCGCAGAGCTCGACGCCCTCAAAGCGATCACTGTGCCGCGGAGTCGCGCGATGGTACGCCGCAGCTGCGCGGCGCTGTCCGAAGATCCGCATGATGTGGTGGTTGTGCTCGCAGTCGCGGGTTGCTCTTCAGAGGGAGCCTGAACAGCACCCCTCGGCAGCTGAGGTGCCGATGAAGTCGTGAGCGAGAGGTTGTCTCCACGAGAAGCGTGAACAGCGTTCCCGGGTAACAGGAGGTCGCGCGCTGTCTTGGTGGCGTTGGGGTACGCCAAGGAAGCCTGAACGGCGTCCCTTGGATGCTCACCCGTTAGTAGAGTATCGGGCACGGGATCCGTGTAACGGGGAGCGTACGCGACGTTCCCGAATGGCGCGAGTCCGTGCGGCTTCTCAGACGAAGGTGGCAGCCAGGTTCCTCTTAGGTCGTACCCTGAAATCACCGGAGAGGCATTGACGCCGTCCGCGGTTGATTGAACGGGTAGCTGCAGCAGCGGTCGGGTCGTGGCGTCCATGATCGAGGAAGCGTGGACGGCGTTCCTGGATGGAGAGACCCGCGCTGCCGACGACCCACGAGGACAGGTATAGGTGGCTTCAGCTGTAAGGCTCAGATGTCGTACTGCGCCACTGTAAGGAACGAGACAGACACAGCACCCGTTCCTGGGCCAGCTGTTCTAATCTACTTCCTCTTTCTCTACCTCTTCTACCCCGCGCTAGAGCCCCGATGCCGCTGCTGTTCGTCATCACAATATATATATATATATATATATATATATATATATATATATATATATATATATATATATATATATATATGAAGCAATCCGAGCGGCCTACACTTAGAAGAAGAAGCAGTCGAAACACGACAACAAGACAAGGGGCAGGGGGGAAAGGACAATAAAGCAGAAGTTCGATAGAACAAGATGGAGTCTCTTGTGTTCAGTTAATAAGTGAAGTTTTATTACCTATTTTGGCGCAGTCGGCTTTGACGATCCATGATGTGGGTTACCTTCTTCATTCAGCCAGCCACGGACAGCCTGGTCTTCACGAAGTACGCGCTCCCTGGAGATCCGCCAGTTGATCTTCCCGTCGACGTGACGACAGGTGAGCTGATCTCAACAGTTCTCGAGAAAGCGTCCATGTCTCTAGACGAACTCTTGGAAAAAGGGTCCGTGAAGATAAATCTTCAAGTCTCCCTTTTCAACCGCCTTGTGACATCCAAACTTGAGATGCCAGCTGCATCAGAGCCAACTTCTCGTGCAGACCTCTCCGTTGTTCTTCAGGCGATTCAAGCTCAGCAAAAACAAGTTTGCCAACAAAATGAAATGATTCAGACCCTTTTGTCGGCTTTGAGCCTGAAAGACAGCCGTCCTACTGAGGTTGTGAAACCTGAACTGTTTGACAGTTTGTCGGGCAATCCAGATGCATGGATTACTTTCTTTGAATACGCCTGTAAACAGAACGGCTGGATCACAGATGAACAACGAGTGAGACATATCCTCCCATTTTTAACTGGCACCGCACGAAAATGGTACGAGTTGCGTATCATAGAACATGAATGTGATGCATGGAGCACGTGGAAGGAGAGCTTCATTTCATCATTCCGTGGGAGCCCGCTTGAGCGATGGGATCAAGCCATCTTCTACCGCTACAGGTCGGGACCAGTGATCGAGTATTTCTTTGAAAAGTGTCGATTGCTCCTACTTGCAGAGCCGGACCTTCCACTGGCTTCCATAATAACACTCGTCATACACGGCTTACCTTGGGAATTGCAACGACAGGTCCAAGCCAGAACGCCGAAAAGTCTGGACACATTGCTGCAGTCACTCCAAGATGTGGCCTGTCATTGGACGGAGAGGACAACAAAGTCGCATCGAGATGTTCAAGGGACAGGAGCATCAGGAAACAGGGGGGTTTCGTGCCCACCCACCAAAGTCTTCGCAAGAGGCAAGTCACCGTGAGTCGTTGCACGCTACCGAGATCGAGTCCATGACTGAGGAACGCACTTCGCAAAGATTAGAAAAAAACTAATAAATGAGGGTTTTCAGTCTGACGCTAAGATACAAAACGAGACTGTTTGTTTGACTTCTCCAAGCTTGCTGCATATAGACCTCGAGGTCAATGGGCGACTCATGCGAGCACTGATAGACAGCGGGGCTTCTGTATCTATCCTTAAGAAAAGCAATGCTAATGTTCAAGATGTGTTCCGGGGAAGGTCGGTTCTTGTGCGTGGATATGATGGAAGCGAGAAAGAATATTGTGAGTGGGCACGTCTGAAAGTGACGTACCAGTCTAGAACTGCAGAAATTGTTGCCCTAGTTATAGACGCTGTGGCGTACGACTTTCTCCTTTCTCGTCCAGATATGAGGTTGTTGAGATTGAATATTTATTGGGATGATGAAGTGTCTGTTGATAAAGAAGCTGACAGAGTGGAGCCGGGAAACAAAGAGGACCACCTACGGATTCCGAACAAAAACAGTCTGATTCCGCAACTGTACCCCGAACTGGTTTGCTTGGGAGGATATCCACCGGCGACTACGCAGTTCGAGGTTCCATTTCAGCTTCACGACAAAACAGTTGTGAAGAAAAAACCATATAACTTGACACGGGAGAAGAAATCACGGCTCAAGGAAGAACTTCAGAAGATGTTACAGGCCAAAGTAATTCGCCCGTCAGGCCAAAGTAATTCGCCCGTCGGTATCGCCATTTGCCTCACCTATTACCATTGCTCCGAAGGAAGACGGCAGCTGGCGCCTGTGCACGGATTACAGAGCAGTAAACAGCCAGACACTGCTGATTCCTTTTCCAATGCCGAGGATCGACACCATCATTGATGAAACGGGAGGCTGTACCTGCTTTTCTCGCATAGACCTGTGCAAGGGCTTCTGGCAGGTGCCTCTACAAGAAGACACCAAGCAATACACTGCTTTCACAACATCATTTGGCATATATGAATATAACCGCCGTCCTTTTGGATGGAAAAAACTCACCGAGTTGGTTTCAGAAAATGATGAACGCAGTATTGGACCCCTACATTGGACGCTTTTGCAATGTCTATGTAGACGACATCATCATTTACTCTAAAAGTGAAAAGCTCCATGAAGAACACCTGGTTCATACTCTGACAGCATTATCTGATGCTAGGTTAAAAGTTAATTTCAAGAAGAGTGAGTTCTTCAAAACGAAGGTCACCTTTCTTGGCAGAGTTTTAGATGGAACAACAAAGAACACGAAAGAGGAATCGGTAATTCGGATTACAAAACTACCAAAGGCGTACGATATACACTCCCTTCGCGTATTTCTTGGATTGGCGGGTCATTTTCGAGCTTTCATTCGAGATTATGCCCTTAAAAGTCGCTGCCTCACTAGACTGACGCAGAAGGATGTCCCCTTTTGTTGGACAGAAGAATGTGACGACGCCTACAGAGAACTGGTCCGCATAATTTCTTCTGATCCAGTGCTGTGCTTACCAGACTTCTCGCTGCCCTTCGAATTAAACGATGTTTCTCACTATGGAACGGGAGCCGTCTTGTATCAGCGAGATTCATCACGACCACAAAACCAACAGCTTCGTGTAGTTGGTTACTACAGCTACACATTCAACAAGGCCGAATTAAACTACACGACGACAGAAAAAGAAGCTCTTGCCGTTTTAAAAGCCGTCCGCTACTTCCGGTCATATTTGGAAGGCACGAAGTTCAAGCTTTATACAGACCACGAAGCCCTAACGTATATTTTAAAGATGGCTGAATTGAAAGGGAAAGATAGCCCGTTGGGTGGGGGAACTTCAGCAGTTTGACTTTGAGGTAACTCATCGACCCGGAGCCTCCATGGAGGACGCGGATGCAATGTCGCGATTAGCGATTGAGCTTCCCGAAACTTTCGAAGAAGTTAATGCAGTGAGGATATGGGAAGGAACTGAGGTTCTACAACAGACTCAAAATGGAAGAGTTGCCGTGCCTACTTCCTTAGTTCCAAAAATATTGCAACTCTATCATGACAGTCCTGAATCAGGCGGGCACGATGGATTTTGGAGAACCTACATGAAATTGACAAAGAGATTCACATGGCCTCGCATGAAGCAAGACACAAAGACCTATGTATCATCATGTCACAAATGCCAGATTAATAAAGTAAAATTTAAACAACCAACCCAGAAAATGGCTATACCAGCGCATTCTAACACGCCATTTGAAGTAGTGCATCTGGACTTTGCGGAACTACGGAAAAAGTATGAAGGAGTTCAGAGGACACAAGCTTTCCTGTTGTGCATTGATGAGTGCACCAGGATGATCGCAGCAAGGCCCGGCAAAGAAGACGCAAACAGCGTGATTTCTTTTTTGAGTAGGAAGATGTTCGACAACGTAAAGGTAATTGTCTGTGACAATGGACCTGCCTTCCGAAGTCGTCGGCTACAGGAATGGGCTGAAAAGCGTAAAATCAAGTTGCGGTTCACTGCGCCCTATCATCCAGCTGCAAATGGGTTAGCTGAGCGGGCGATCAGAGATGTTAAGCAGTACATTAGTATGTATCCAGCATTCAAAGGTGGTTGGAAATGCTGCCTGGAAGCAGCAGTAGCTCACCACAACCGTTCATACACAACGGGACTGGGATGCACTCCTCTATTTGCTGCAACTGGGAGACCAACATATCGGCCTGCGGACATAAGCCTTGGCATTGACAAGAACATAAAGCTACAAGAAGCGGCAAGATCAGAAGATAGTGTGTCAAGGTACCGTGAAAGAATGAAGAGGAATTTCGACAAGCGGCAAAATACAACATTGCCAGAACTCGAAGTCGGTGACTTAGTGCTGGTGAAACGAGGACCGAGTCTTAACGCGGCCTACAAAGGACCATTTCGCGTTATAAAGACGGCAAGTCAACAAGGACACTTGAATACCATATGGTACATTGGTCCTAATGACACCGTCGATTCCGCTGCCATTGGAAATGTATTCAAGTATTATCCCAGGAGGGATGTAAACCATGCTGGGGGGGAATGAAGCAATCCGAGCGGCCTACACTTAGAAGAAGAAGAAGTCGAAACACGACAACAAGACAAGGGGCAGGGGGGGGGAAAGGACAATAAAGAAGAAGTTCGATAGAACAAGATGGAGTCTCTTGTGTTCAGTTAATAAGTGAAGTTTTATTACAATATATATAAGCCAGGAAGAAAAATAATTCAGAAAAATATTTCCGACGCGCGGAATCGAACGGGCGACCTCTCGCTCCGCAGCACGCGACGCTAACCGCTAGGCCACAGAAGCGCACATGCTACAGCATACTAACGGCGAACTATTTATATAGACCATTCGCCATTGGCAGTACGCAGACCTCGGGGGGGGAATTCAGCGTATTCTCTGTCTTACCAGCAAACCAGCGAGATGGCACAAAGTGCGCGCTAGGCGCCCCACTCGTTGCGACGCGTTGGCTCCCCAGCACCCCGACTTGCAGTTTGGCCTGCAGGACGTAGTCGCCTTTGCCCGGGTGCGCGAGCGCGCGCGCTTATCTTGGGCTGGGGGGGGGATGGGGGCAGTTTGACGTCGTGTGCTTTTGTCAGGAAGATTGAGTTTAGGTTACAGAGCACACAAAGGTGACTTCGCTCGCTGCAGAGGCCCCATTTCCGAAAGAATCACGCTGTTCCAACACAGAGAAGTAACAACTGTGACACTTGTTAGTTCGCGCTCCTCCTGTGTATAACTGTGCGCATGTTTCGTGCGTCCTTGGCGCTTGAGCAGTGCGCTCCAAATTTCGATATGATTACAGTTTGCTGCTATCGCATTCATTGCTTCGCCCTTGCGGCGAAACTGACTTTTTTAGACCCGATATGCACAGTGCAGTCAAGAACACGCCGGCCTACCTTGAGAATAATACAGTCATATACTACAAAACATTCCTGCCACAAGACTACCAAGTTCATGAGCTGGTGCTCTATGAAGCACCTTGGTACCCAAACAAACAAAAGCTCAGCTTAGTTATGTAATGACCTTGCAGAATCCTCCACGAATTGTGTCATTTCAAGAAATGTCGATGTGTTCAGGTTGGCATATCACTTATTCATTTCTTTGATATGTCTATCAGTGGACTGTGATCACAATCGAGGACGAGAGGCGGCCACGAACAAGTCGTTTGAATTTCGCTCTACAAAAAACTAGAGCCAAACCCTCTTTTTCAATCTGCGAATATCATTGCTCCGATTCTGTTAAATCTCTCGACGAATAGGCTAGCGGCTGCCAGCAGTCTCCATGACGTTGCAGAAGCGCCGCACCGACACCACTCTGAGAGGCATCTGCTCTTGTTTTGTTACCAGAATCGGATCGAAAATAGCAAGCGACGGTGCATTAGTTAAATCCCGGCGTATAACCTGCTATTAACTTACGTTGTTTTGTGTCACGTCAAAGATGGCGCATTGTTAGATGATGGAACGCAAAGTAGACGTACGCTGCGAGAAAGACGGCAGGTACTTTCTGAAGTAGTTAACGACTTCCAGTTGCCTTTGGACAGCCAATTTGTGCTAAGGTAATCGCATTTTCAAAAGACCATCAACAAGATCAGGCTTTGGCCTAATACCCTTGACGCCATTGATTTAACCCAAGAACAGAAATTCTTGTAGGTCGAAGCAACATTTCGATGCATTCAAGGTAAGGACAACTTTTTCAGCTGCTTCTAATGCTCTCCGCAGCGTTTCGTCGTGCTCGGCGCTTGTCCCTCCCCAGATTAACACAACGTGTACGTGCACCGGCAGGACCATCAAAAACATCGTTAAGGGCCTTTTGAAACACCTAGCTTGCCGAGGCTATATCGAGTGGTGGGTGAAGAAAGCGATAACGGCTCAGAGGCGTCGCCAATATGCATATCTTCGATGATTGTTCGACTAATGCGATTTGAGTAAATAATAATAAATAAATAATATCTGGGGTTTAAAGTCCCAAAACCACGATATGATTAAATATGATTAGATATGATTTGAGTAAATCGAGCATTTGCGTTGATACGCCAAAAAAAAAAAACTTCGCTCTTGCCAATACTGCTTCAATATCCTCTGTGCGCGGTATTTGATAAAGTTCCCTGTTGATGGTTTGGTTGATGCGTCTTGAGTCCATGCAAACCCGCAATTAGCCGTATTTAGTACAACGACAAGGCTGCTTACTCAGTCTGTGAGGCTGCTGACCTTCTAGATGATGCCTTCCTTGTCCATTTTTTTCTAGACCAGTACGCAGAGGCTCCTCGAGGTACAGAAGAACCCTTCGAGCCGGCTGGATGACTGGCACGGCATCCTTGTGCAGCTTAATCTTGTATTCCCGCGTAGTGCATCTGGTTCCAGCGTAAAACTTGGGAACTTATTGCCGATTGCTTCGGTGTTGCTCGTCGTCACGTGCCAAGAGTACAATGTACGATTCCAAGCTTTTCGCTGGTTTCAAAGCCTAAGATAACACTGTGGTTTTTCTTTACTACAAAAAAATTGGCGCACAGCTTGCGGTCGCCAATTTCGATGAGCGCTTATAACTTCCCGATATGCTTGATCATGTTGCCACCGTAATATCTCAGAACAGTTCTTCTGGGACTCAGAGTGGACTTCTTGAGCTTGCGAAACATTGAAAGTGGGGAAACATTTGCCTGCGATCCTGTGTCCACTTTAAAAGTAACGTACTTCTCGTGAATGCATGCGTTCACACGCCACAAGAAATTTAGACGACGCAAACCACCGAAAAGAATATACGGATGGAAAGAGCGTCACTCGCAACTAACTTTATTCTTGCAAAACCACCGTGATATACAGCATGACAAACATGCGCAATAACACGCTATGCGTCACATGACAATAGTCGGCCTCAATGCACGTGCTAGTAAAGAAACCATTCAAAAATTCTACTTCAGCTGAAAGCAGGACGACCAACCCATCGATAAAACATATCCTTTTTCTTTCTGATGAGGTATCCTTCTAGCATATCTCGCTCAATCACCTCTTTGCTTCTACCTAGAATGTTGATATTGACATCACATCCACACGCGCTGCAGTGCATAGATAAATGTGCGAAAAGATTGTTCTTGACCGAAACATGATGCTCCCTCACTGAGGCAAGATTTGCCAATATCAGCATTCAAGGTATAAGAAAGGTGGTGATTGAGGGAGAGATGCTAGAAGCATACATCATCAGAACGAAAAAAGATAGATGCATTAGCGATACGTCGGTTGGTTGCGTCGTCTAATTTTCTTGTGGCATGCACCAAATAGCCCAACAACAAGTTTTACTGAAGTTTACACGCCGGTCTCGTTCTCTGCTAGCGCTCCTCCTGGTGAAATTGAGTACTTTGAAGTCGTCGTTCTGATCTTGGACTTACACGAGTAAATTACTTTGCCGTATGCCGGGAAGCGTCTGAAAACATGCCTTCGGTAGCAATGGTTGCATTTAGGGCCGTTCCTGGACCCTCTAGGAGTACTCTTGCTGGCTGTGATAGCGTTCATATCGAGTTCTTCATTTGTTTTCTGCCAGAATTCGCTCTGACGAGCTGATGTTCCTGCCACCTTGCATAGAATGATAATTTTTCCAAGGTCAAGATTTTGTCCCCGAGCATCTTTTCTCGAAGCCTTGGCGAGTTCGTTCCAAAGATAATTGGGTCTGGTACCATATCGTCCGACACGGTCCCGATGGTGCAGTGCTGCGGTTATTTTTGGGCAAGCGTAGAAACTGGTTCGCCTCACCCTGACTGCGGCAACGGAACACGTATCGTCCGTGGATCTCATTGTGTTGCTCCAGGCAGTAATTCTCGAATTTGGCAATTACGGTGTAGTAGTCTGCCTTGTTTTCTGCTCTTCTGAATACAAAATTATTGAAAACGTCCACGGCTTCCTCCCCGCCGCCACGATCTGGTGCAGGGCCGCCTTCTCCGCTTCAAACCTACGATTGACTTTGCATGCCATCGCTTGCAGAAAAAAACCTCGAAATGCTGATTAAACCGCATCCAGTTACTTCCTCCATGAGCTGTTAAACGTAGCGGTGAAGGCGGCCTCAGGTGCTCCATGTCGTCGCTTCTTACGTTCACTTATCCCAGGAACCATTCGCTTAAGCTGATATCCTTTATCCGACTTCTGATAGCATGTTTCATTCGAGTGTACAATGAACAGAGTGGACAGCTGGGTTCTCAAGAGACAATGGACAATATCGTTTCTTCCTCCATGAGCTGTTAAACGTAGCGGTGAAGGCGGCCTCAGGTGCTCCATGTCGTCGCTTCTTACGTTCACTTATCCCAGGAACCATTCGCTTAAGCTGATATCCTTTATCCGACTTCTGATAGCATGTTTCATTCGAGTGTACAATGAACAGAGTGGACAGCTGGGTTCTCAAGAGACAATGGACAATATCGTTTCTTCCTCCATGAGCTGTTAAACGTAGCGGTGAAGGCGGCCTCAGGTGCTCCATGTCGTCGCTTCTTACGTTCACTTATCCCAGGAACCATTCGCTTAAGCTGATATCCTTTATCCGACTTCTGATAGCATGTTTCATTCGAGTGTACAATGAACAGAGTGGACAGCTGGGTTCTCAAGAGGCAATGGACAATATCGTTTCTTCCTCCATGAGCTGTTAAACGTAGCGGTGAAGGCGGCCTCAGGTGCTCCATGTCGTCGCTTCTTACGTTCACTTATCCCAGGAACCATTCGCTTAAGCTGATATCCTTTATCCGACTTCTGATAGCATGTTTCATTCGAGTGTACAATGAACAGAGTGGACAGCTGGGTTCTCAAGAGACAATGGACAATATCGTTTCTTCCTCCATGAGCTGTTAAACGTAGCGGTGAAGGCGGCCTCAGGTGCTCCATGTCGTCGCTTCTTACGTTCACTTATCCCAGGAACCATTCGCTTAAGCTGATATCCTTTATCCGACTTCTGATAGCATGTTTCATTCGAGTGTACAATGAACAGAGTGGACAGCTGGGTTCTCAAGAGACAATGGACAATATCGTTTCTTCCTCCATGAGCTGTTAAACGTAGCGGTGAAGGCGGCCTCAGGTGCTCCATGTCGTCGCTTCTTACGTTCACTTATCCCAGGAACCATTCGCTTAAGCTGATATCCTTTATCCGACTTCTGATAGCATGTTTCATTCGAGTGTACAATGAACAGAGTGGACAGCTGGGTTCTCAAGAGACAATGGACAATATCGTTTCTTCCTCCATGAGCTGTTAAACGTAGCGGTGAAGGCGGCCTCAGGTGCTCCATGTCGTCGCTTCTTACGTTCACTTATCCCAGGAACCATTCGCTTAAGCTGATATCCTTTATCCGACTTCTGATAGCATGTTTCATTCGAGTGTACAATGAACAGAGTGGACAGCTGGGTTCTCAAGAGGCAATGGACAATATCGTTTCTTCCTCCATGAGCTGTTAAACGTAGCGGTGAAGGCGGCCTCAGGTGCTCCATGTCGTCGCTTCTTACGTTCACTTATCCCAGGAACCATTCGCTTAAGCTGATATCCTTTATCCGACTTCTGATAGCATGTTTCATTCGAGTGTACAATGAACAGAGTGGACAGCTGGGTTCTCAAGAGACAATGGACAATATCGTTTCTTCCTCCATGAGCTGTTAAACGTAGCGGTGAAGGCGGCCTCAGGTGCTCCATGTCGTCGCTTCTTACGTTCACTTTTCCCAGGAACCATTCGCTTAAGCTGATATCCTTTATCCGACTTCTGATAGCATGTTTCATTCGAGTGTACAATGAACAGAGTGGACAGCTGGGTTCTCAAGAGGCAATGGACAATATCGTTTATCTGCGTTGTTATTTATGGTTGAAGCTGGGACGTTAAGTTAAAGTGAAGGCCAGGTGTATGCACGGGGCAGTCGTGCATGTAGGAGAGCACGCGCTGTCATCAGATATCATGCAGGTGAGAGATATAAAGTTTGTAGAGTGTGTAACCGTGAGGCAGTGGCTAGCCTGCCCGGCATCTGTAGTTGCGGATGGAGAGGTAGTGCGTTCGACTCCGGTTGACACAACATTTTTCTTCAATTTTCGCAGCGAAAGCTCTTATGAGGTTACAACAAAGGTGCCGTAGTTGCCCGCCGTCGCCGACGGTGCCCGTAACAGCTATCGCACCAAATAAGAACAACAAAACCGCCAGGCCTGTGCGGAACGCGCCGTACAGTCACGGCGAAAGCTCCAAGAGCGACCTTTTTAGAGCGTTTTTAAACACTCCTGGGGCAACCACTACAATCCCACTTGCATGGCACCTACTACGCTATAAATCATCATAATTTTTGTGTAGTGGGGAAGCGTCCACTATGCCATTATTTGTCATTCTTCAGAAAAGCGCGGGACCCGCTACACTCTTGTAACGCATTGTATGCAATTTGTTGATGCTGTGGCTGACGGCAATGAAGAAGTATGCCGAAGGTTTTTTTAATGGCTTGGAGCATTGAACAACCCACTTGTTACGCAATTCGCATTGTGTGACGTCTGGTTGTTCCTTTACTGTTCTAAAACGCTTCACAACAGATGTATTGCCACTCCTTACCCGACATGAAGCCTACTTAGGGTTAGTTTGCAACGCCGTTTCAGGCAACAGCGTAGCTCAGTGTTAGAGTACTGGGCTGCCACGCAAAGGGCCAGGGTTTGATTCCCATTCTATCCAAGGTATTTTTTATTTAGTTTTTTTTTTCATTTCGCGCGATAGTCGTTACAGATACCGGCGACAGTGGCGGCGGCGGACAAATACGGCGTAATAACGGCCCTTGTTGTGATCTCACAGGAGCTTTAGCTGTAAAACGAAATAACAAAAAAAATATGCAGGGGTGAACCGGTTTCGAACCTGGGGCCGCTTCTGAGCTATTACGGTGCTTGAAACTCCTGTGCACAAAAGCCCAGAAGTTTAACATAGGCAATATAACGTGGTTGAAGAGTGAAATAGCAACCAGGCGTCACAGTATGCGAATTGTGTAAACAGACGTCACGCAATGTGAATGACACTACGAGTGGGTCGTTGAATGCTTCCAATCCATTTCAAATAACTCAGCCATAGTTCTTCATCGTCAACAGCCACTGAGTCAATTAATGGACTAGTGGTACCTTGCAAGCATGCTTGTCATAGAAGCCCCAAGAGAGTTTGCAGCGGGTTCTATAAATGGCGCTCTTCAAGCTTTCGAGGTGACTGTGCTGCACTTTCCGCGCAGGCCTCCCATTTTTTCTTTGCAATCTCAATGTGTGCACCTTTTCGACGACGTCATTACCATGACGGAAATGAGTCACTGAAGTCTTCGTAGTCCCCAGCGAGAAACACTTCTTTGTTAAAAAGCTGCCACGATCGGTGCCCATATCTCTCGTCAGTATGTACCACCGCTCTGACCCACAAACAAATGTTCACCTTAGGTTCCAAAAATACTTTTTTTTCTGAATAGGGCAGAGACCGCATACTAGAACGTGTATTCCAAATCTTTTTTTTTTCTGCAGCTTCAATTATTTCTCGAGCTCTATGAACTTTCTTTTCTGTTGTAATTTTAGTTTTAAAAAACTTTCGATTGCAACCACAATCCCTACAGTGCAGGCGTAGGTGGCCACTGTTTGGTCTGTTTAGGTTGCTGTTCTACTCTTTATATGAATGATTTCGGCATCTCCCTTTTTGCACTCTATATTTCTTTCCACAAAACAGTAAGATTATGTACGCCACCTTCAATACAGTTTAAAAATAGGTTTAGTGATGTTTGAAACACGACACTTTTTTAGGTTTAATTTTTTACTATCATAGTATGTATGTGCTCATACATCGAAACCTGAAATCCGATGTAAGTCAGCGGTGTTATCGTCCCTTCAACATCATGTGTCCTTGTGATGAGTGAGTGCGTGACCAGTGCGATTGCAGAGTATCTCCATGCTGTGTGGTGGTGTTGGTGGCGCAAGGGCTCCAAACGCAGTGGTGTGACGCGATAGAAGCACCGCGCAATGGATACGTGCGGCACATCTAAAAACAAGACGTCGGCGGGGCATGGCACGTGTGGCCAAGACCAAGTGGAAGATGGCACGGCAGACGGCAGAGGGCAAGAGAAAGACGACGAGGTAGAAGGCAGTCAGTCTGACTCGGACAGCTCGGAAGAGACGCCGGTGCGAGGGTCCGCGCCGTTGGGTTTCGGACTCGAGCACAAAGGGCCCGACTGCGCCTTCCTCCAGACGTCCTTGGAAACGCCGGATACTAGAGACGGGGCGTTCCCATCGTCCGAGCAGCTGGTCCTGGCAGCTGAAATACCGTGGAGAGTAGACTTCGCCGTCTCGGTTGCCGAGTGGACTCTGCTGCCAGGTGCCAGCCCCGAGACGAATCTAAGCGCCTGCTGTACCTCAGGGCGCATCCTCGTACGACCTCCACGCCGACTCGCATCCTCATCCGCTCGACGAACGCCCCCGCCCCTAGCGGCACCACCTCCCCAACGAGTTGGCCGCTCCTGTCTATTCAAACGTCGTGACAGCTGGTGGCTGTCTCCTTTTTCTGACCGGTACGCGGAACTCTATTTAGTTACTAAATCGCCAGTCGCTGTAGCATTAATGAATTTCTAGCTTCACTGTGCTTTTTTACGGCGAAAGCTGTTATGAGATCACAACAAGGGTCGTTTCTGCGCCGTAGTTGTCCGCCGCTGCCACCGCCGGTGTCCGTAACCAATATTGCACGAAATAAGAAAAAACTAACTAAATAAAAAAACACCTATGACATAACGGGAATCGAACCCGGGTCCTCTGCGTGGCAGCCCAGCACTCTACCATTGAGCTACCCCGCTGCTCGAAAGTGCAGTGCAAAACTGACCCTATGCAAGCTTAATGTCGGGCAAGGAATCGCGTTAATGTGTGTTGTAAAGGACCAGGCGTCACGCAATGCGAATTGCGTAACGAGTGGGTTGTTCAATGCTCCAACCCATTACAAAAGCCAGGGGCATAATTCTTTAGCGTCGTCAGCCACAGCATCAACAAAGTGCACAAATGCGTCACAAGAGTGTAGCGGGTACAGCGCTTTTCCGCAGAATGACAAATAATGGCATAATAGAAGCTTCCCCACTGCACAAAAATTATGATTATTTATGGCGTAGTGGGTACCATGCAAGTGGGCTTGTAGTAGTTGCTCCAAGAGTGTTTAAAAAAAGCTTCAGAAAGGCCACTCTCCCAGCTTTCGCTGTGACTGTGCTGCGCGTTCCGCGCAGGCCTGGCAGTTTTAGGGGCGAAGCTCCTTAGCCTGTCGGTCGTGCGTCCCTTGTATGTAGTAGCCACCTGCTGATGACGATGACGATCGCGATGCCATACAACACATGGGGATGACGCTGCCATAAGGGCAGCGTCATCATAGTGGGGACATGGACTGTACCCACTATGTAGTAGCCACCTGCTGATGACGATGACGATCGCGATGCCATACAACACATGGGGATGACGCTGCCATAAGGGCAGCGTCATCATAGTGGGTACATGGAATGTACCCACTATGCGTCGTAACGTTGACGCTGATGACGATGACGATCGTGATGCCATACAACACGTGGCATCGCGTAGAGGGAACCCGTAGAGGAACCGCTCGCCCTTCATTTCACGGACCACAAGGCCGTCGTAATGAAGGGATCCCGCAAGCCGTCCTTCAAAGAAAAAAGTTAATTTCGTCTTCATATGATTGACCGAGCCATTCATTTCCTTTAGGACAGCTTCGCCCAATCATCATCATTCACTTCGTGAATATGCTACCATTTTTTTTCGTTCCCTTTGCTTGTTTATATTCTTATTCCTTCACTTGTCATCAAGTTATATTTCTTTTTTTGTGTGTGAATGAAAGAAAATTGGCTTCCCCTCGCCTGATTTGGGGCTCTGCCTTAGTGAAAACATCCATGGCACTAAAACCTGCATAACATTCCTGTGAGAACGTTGCGCTGTTTCCGCGAAGAAGCTGTTTATGGAAGCAGTCCATCGTGATCCCAAAACGATCGCCATCACGAACAGACAAGCGCTCTGTTCGTCCTCTTCTTGATCTTGTGCTTGCTCCCTAAATACGTTCGCCGATTTCGGATAACTCTGATGGTTGAGAGAGTGAGTACAGAGAGAGAGAGAGAAACAAAGAGAGAGATAGATAGCGAGATAAACAAGGAGGCAGAAAGAAAAAGAAATTCTTGCCGAAAAAAAACGTTTGTTGAAGCGGGATTCGAACGCACGTATTCACAATACCACTCGGGTATCCAGGAATGTTAGCAAGGGATAAATAAACACGTACATTAAAAAAGAACCGCCAGGCCTGCGCGGAACCCGCAGCACAGGCACAGTAAAAGCTGGGAAAGCGACCTTTCTAGAGCCTTTTAGGGGCGAAGCCCCTAAAAGGCTCTAGTGTAATGTACCCACTACACGTGATAACGATGAAGTATAAGCGCGTTCCAGTATAGTGGATTGTACCCACTACACGTGATAACGATGGCGATCACGCTGATGACCATGAAGTATAAGCGCGTTCCAGACCACAAAAGGAAAGAAAAAATTCGGCCGATCCCACGCCTAATATGAATCGGTTACATACAAAGGAGCCAGCCAGTGATTGTCTATGCTGCATTTTTTCGTTTTGATGGAAGCGTAACGAGATGGATCGACGTGTTTTTGGGAGTGCACTAGTCGTTCTAGCGCACATCTTGGGCTGATGAGGAACGTCGACTACATTGTCATTTAAAAAGTAACTTATGGTGGTGTGGTGTGGTCAGGACTCACATTGGGCAGAGACGTCAGCATTTTACCTGTCTTTCATTAGCGCATTCCTCCATGCAGATCAACGCTTAAATACAGCTTCATTATGACAACTTGGCAGCGCAAACAAACCAGTCAAAGTAAGAAGGTACACAAACAGGCGCAGGTAGAAACAAGTACCTTCTTACTTTGTCCCGTTTGTTTGCGCTGCCAAGTTTTCATAACGAATTTATCAACTCTTCTGCTTTAATATAACTTCTTGAATCATAGGGTTACAAACGTAACGTTTATTGGGCTGCTCTAAAAGCGGAGACTAGAACTACAATTGACGTTGACCCGACATGACACCTGTATTATAGGAATGCATATGCATTGTCTATTGCCTTGCTATAAATTTAGATGCCCAGCACGGCAACCACAATTGACGTTGCGCTGACATTACGCCTCTATAGGTTTTTTTAACGCCATAACGTTAAAGAGGTCGTCTCGCGGAAATTGCGGCGTCGGCGTCGGTGTCTGTGTCTGCACCGACAGATGCAAATTAATCACCCGTCGCGCATACCCGCATACCGCGGCCCGTGATTTAAGGGTATGTGCCACGCCTGTCTAGAGGAAAGGGTTTCACGACGTACGCGACAGGGTTTTCACGCTGTTCATGTCATGACCAAACAGTCATGCTCGTCAAACCCTCTGTCAAACCCTCTGAACTCCATACCAATAGTGGTCTACACCTACTTAATTAGGCGATCACGAGTGCACCCGGGCTTAGAACGCTTAAAGTGCCTTTGGTTCGCTAAGAAATGCTTCGCATATAAAACGGAGAGCGAAATATGGAGGGAAGGTGCCGGACTTTTTTTTCACTTTGGGGCTGCTTGCCCGGATGCCTCTTTGGCCATACGCGGATAATGGCGTCAGAACGCCGGTACGTAGCATTTGATATCACATATGTATTTTTCAAAGTGGCTGGTAACGACGCACACATTTGCCTCATGGTCGTTTCAAGACCGCCGACAACGGCAGCAAGAAGAATTTCATGCTTAAAACTGTTCATGAGGGCCGCGTGCTTTTGGCTTTTTTCTGTTGCAAGAGCAATAAAAATTAGTGAAGGAAAAGGCTGCGAGACCTTTCCGAATAATTTCACAATTATGTTTGATGGGGTTAAGTCGTAATCATCATGCGGTTGTTCAATTTATTACACTCATTCGACATACCGGTTTAGCAATTTGAGAAGACTGGGATGGTGTTAGCCACCACGATTGGTTCTGTCAGTGATGAGTTTGCCACACAGACTACGAACCGCACCTCAAATATATCTCGCAAAATCAATTGCAATAACATGTTTGCGCTAAACGACAATTCAAGACAGACCACTTCATGGAAAATCAGCTATTCTGCCCGCGGACAGTACTATTCGAACTGCAGCACAGACTACGGTGACGCTATACGTAAGCTTCAAGGCAGTATATCTCACGGGTGAGCTATAGCCATTTCCTCTGCCACTACCGGAAAAACATTAGGCTAATAGGCCCGGTATGCCTTTACAAGACCATACTTTGTAAAAGATTAGATTGTCACTTACCGCTGCAATTTACCTGGCAGGCCTTACAATCGGGAAAACTATTAGGATTAAGGCCGCATTGTGATAGGTCACTCTTCTGACACCAATTCATTTCCGGATTAAAGAACCAGCCTGAGGTGCGGCCAGTGCACTGAGCTGTACATTTGTATAAAGAACAAATACCTGCAAAAATATGAAAATTAATAATGCGCAATTACTTCAGCAATTACAAAAGGAAACAGCTTTCTGAAATTGGCTTAGGGCGTATGGACAATACGCTCGCTTCTGAGGAAGTACCTGAAGGCTGCCGAATTCTGTGCACAGAAGAAAAAAATGATTACAGTTCTGAAGACTTGTACGTTCAAAATACTTTGCTGCACATATGACCTGTGCATGAGAGTAAGGTTGTGTTGTAATTTTTAGTGAGGCGACACAAGGACGGAGAGGATTACGACACGAGCGCCAAGAAACATCGTTTGTCTTTATTGCCCCAATGATATATATAGGAGCAAAAACAGCTGCCCCCGCATGCGCGACTGCTCACAGTCAACTTTATACAAAGTTGGTGAATGCATCTTCGGAGTTGGATGATTTCACACTTAACAACCGAGATTCCGAATAATGGCGAGCTTAGGGTTCTTGACTTCAACACAAGCTTTCTCAACGACCACATCTGTTCGCGCGACGCTCATGAATATATCTCCTTTTCTTCAGCTCCACCAATTTAAACCTCATTAGGCGTGCAATAGGATCCGCTGCCCTCAAGAACGCCCTATCAAGACCATGGCATCAAATCAGTGGGTCGAGTTTCAAGGCTCAAACAAGAACATTAACCGACGCTGGCTTCCCCGGCATGTTTTAAAAGGCCTTGCGGAGGCATTGTACAACTCCTTCACGAACACAATGCAACCCAGGCGGGATCCATGCGACTGGACCAAAGCTAGTGTCATCTCATTCGTGCATGCGGTGTCACACGGGATCAAGAAGGTTGCAAACCGCGTATAAGTACTTGGGGCGTTTTCGGTACCTAAGAGTTTCGGCCAAAGTTTGCAGACTTGTGAATAGCGGATGATCCAAAAAGGGCCTGCGCAGCAGAATACAAACGCATCAGTTTGTGAAGTGTACTGTGGGGGTCGCGTACGAGGTTCCGCTGTCCTGCAGATAACGTACATCAAGAAAACCGATCGATGTCTCAAGGCACGTCTCAGAAAACACAAGAACAATGTTCACCAGAAGAGAAGCAGCGATTTGGCTCTTCAATGTGAAGCCAGCGGGTACTCGCCAGACTTTCTCTCATGTAGTGTTTTGAGGAGGCATCGTCAAGAAATGGTGGAGTTGTTAGAGGAAGCATTCGCTATTCACAAAAAAAGGTGCTTCATGTGTCAGCATGACTTCTATATCTCTAAGAAAAAGGGAGATTACATACCTAGAAAGCGTTTCTTAGGCTTGCAATCAGAAAGCATTATTCACCGCTAAAAAGATGTTTTCATCATCTTTGATTAGATCTGAATGCATGAGGTCGCGCATGCGTGGCAGGCTGTTTTGTTTCTCTATATGGCTTTGGCGCAACAAAGAAAAACGTTGTTAGTCAGCGCTCGTGTCGTCTTTCTCTCTTCGTCCTTGTTGTACACGCTGCCGTTGACTTCAAAGCATTGCCTGAGCTTGTAAATGCTCGCCACTTTCATTTTCTTTTTATATACCCTAAAATTTCGCCGTACAGAATGCCTTGAGCAGGCAAATTTTTTATTGCGATAGCAATTATACGGATACTCACGGCTGCTTTTTGCCGCCCGCGTCATGCCCCGTCTATGTATAATGTAAAGAAACAGAGACAACACCCTTTCGCTGGGCCGGCTGTTCTATTTCTCCCCTCGTCTTTCTCTTCTTCAGGCAAGCCGATCTCGAGCCAATGCCCGAGCGCCGCTCTGTCCTCCTTGCACTCGGCCACGCTGCGAAATTACATGGCCTGCTGCGGAAATGCTTTCGGCCTGACGACGTTGGTTGTGCCGCGTTGTTAGTCGCAGGTCTATATATATGGATAATGTGCATGAATTTATTGCGAAACTGGAACTCTTTCTTGATTGTACATAGGCATGTACTCCGCAATGTAAATGTTTGCAGGAGCTTACAAACCGGGCGCCATCGGAAGAGCTGTCCAACCCAGACGACGCACCAACAGAACGACTAAACTACATCGAAACGCTACAAAATTATCGAAACGCTACAAAATTACCGACAAAGCCGTATGTACTTCCCACCACCACACAAATCACTCAACCGAGAGGATGCTGTTGCCTGGCGGCTGCTTCAGACTAATTCATTCCCCTGCCTTTATATCCTTCATCTCTTCCACCCAACACAATATCCCTCATACTGCCCCTATTGTGGAGCAAAGCCCACGGTGTATCACTGCACCTGGGAATGTCCACAACCACCGGGCTACCGCCCTATTCCTTCACCCTCACATTCCTCCTGGGAGACTGCGCTGACCAGCTCAGAGCCGCAGGAGCAGCGTCGGCTGATCCAGCGGGCACGTGGTGTGGCGCGAGCCAATGGGGCCCTGAACTAAGGGCTCCACCCAACGAGGACGATCCTTTAGCCCTGCAAAAATAAAAGTTCCTCTCTCTCTCTTGCAGGAGCTTGTTATATAAATATGTGGTGCTTCTTGATGTGTGATGCCAATTTTGCAATTTTTTGTTGGGTGATTTTATTTTTATTGAATCTATTATGGAAGCATTTTGTTTTCATACACGGCAGCGAAGAGTTTCTTACGTTGCTTGCTAAAATGGTTGCCAAGCTTCGTTGTGTTTTGTGTTGTTATCCAAGTTTCTCGGTCGTTCAGTTACACTATTCCCATGCCCATGTATAATTTTTCTAACCACTTCCTGTATGTGTCTGTACAAAGACCTACAGTATTGTTGAATAAAATTAAAAGTCCGCAGACCCTGGACACAGAAGCGCCATAGTAATCGAAAACGTCTCTGGCGGGCGGTTGTGGCTGTGCCTGGTCTCTCTTGCGCACGCCACGACGTGTCTGCTCAAGTGGCGAAGTCTCAGGTGGCCGACATTGACTGCCTCGTTGTGGCTGCAGGTCTCCGCCATGCAGCGACATGACTTGATGGGCAGCGAAACATGCTTCTGATGGTCGGCTCTGGCTGTGTCGTGGAGGTAACGGCGAAGGCGGCATGATCGGAGTAGGGAGCAACATCCGAGGCGACATCGGTGTCTGCATGACTTCTCGGTACTTCTTTTCCACTTCTTTCAGGAATGCAGTCATATCAGCATCATTGTCAAAAACGGGAGGAGGAATATCGGGAGCTTTGTCAGAAAAATGATTCCTTCGTGGGTTTGGAAAAGCTGAGCGTGATCTTGTGCGTGATCTCAGCGAAACGTGATCTTGTGCCTTCGACTGCTTTGCAGACGGCTTTTGACGCTGCGGAAGCGGCTCCAGCTTGTCGGCGAGCACGGCGATGGGTTCTTTTGGTGCCTTCACTGGAAGCGTGCCAAGCACGACAGGAACTGACATTTGCGGGTGTCCCAGCAATGGCGAATCTGGGTTGGCTCCTCTAACTGCGCTGAATGAGGAGTGGTCTCGGCCTCTCTCAGTGATGTTGTGGTGTCGGATGCCGGGGCCGAGACTGAGACCAGCAGCGGAGTGCAGCACCTGCACCCGACATCTTTCGTAAGGCAGCCATGGCTCTCTGTCTTGAGGGCGGGATTCTTTTCTGGTGAGGAGGGTTCTGGTGGAGTCGTCACGGAGTAGGAAATATGTGACATGGAGTCTTTCTCAAGGCCTGTATCCGTGACGGGCGCGAGGCCTTCCCCGTCCACGATGATGGCTGTGCAGAGACTCCGGAAAACAGATGAACAATCGAGGTGTTGTTGCCCTTGACAAGCTCTGTCTGCGAAAGAGGGCTGGTTGGCGCACCGCACAGCTGTACCATACGGGTGCTGCGCCACACTAGCTGGATCTCGAAGGGCGGGCAAGTTCGTTAACGCCCGAGCTGCTCCGCCGGTAGAGACACGGTCGGCAGGGAGGGCCGCAGGCATGATAAAGAGGGCGGGGAAAGGCTGATCAGCTTGGCACACCATTCAGGCCAGGACTGCTGCCTGACGCGTTCGTACGCATGCCATGCTTTGGCAGCATCGCGAAGGCGGTCGATGGCCACCAGCCATTTGTGATTCTCTGGCCAGGCATGTAGGGTGCCGAGAGAATTAAGTATCGCGATCCATAGGATCGTCGTCCTGGAATCCTCGGAATGCGGTAGTTCCGACGCAACCGCTCATGGTAAGGCGGTCTGCGAAGATCTGACAATTCTCGCTGCTAGACGGTCTACCTCTTGGGTCGAGCGAGGAGCCGGAGGAACCCGAGGAGCCAGGGGCGATGCCCGCGGAAAATATGGGGGCCGTGTTACCCACGGTGGTGGTGGAGATCCCGTAGTTAGAAGGCGCGAAGCTGTGAAGTTCTTGGGACAAGCGCGCGGCTTCGTGGATGATCGCCGCCGCATCTTCGGATGAGCCGCCTGAAAAGCCATTGACAGCAGCCGCTGAATATGTATTCGTCGAAGCAATCAGTGAAGCGATGTCATGAATTAGGGAAGCGTGGTCGACACAAGAAATGGAAGCGCCGTGAGAGCATTCTCGAGTCGCCATGGAGTACGAGGTGGGCACTGGGCTCACTGCGGCGGGATACTTGTCGAAGGGGGGGGGGGGGGCTTGAACAGCACCCCTTCGGTAGCTAAGGTGCCGATGAAGTCCCGAGTGAGAGGTTGTCGCCATGGGAAGCTTGAACAGCGTACCGGGGTAACAGGAGGCCGGGTGCTGTCTTGGCGGCACCGTGATACGACTGCCCTAGGGCCACCGAGGAGGCCTGGACGCCGTCCTTCAGTGGTTGCACATGTGCTACCGGCAGTAACAGGCACACTGGCTGCATGATTGTGGGCGTTCATTGGATGGATGATCCGCAGCGGCGATGTGCCTCGAGGACACACTTACGGTTCGCTAGTCATAGACTGCGCCATTTTAATGGAGAAACAGAGACAACACCCTTTCGCTGGGCCGGCTGTTCTATTAAAGACGAGAGTCTTTCTTGGGATACTTCAACGGAGAAATTTTGGTCTGTTTCTCTGTTTGTCGGCACGTCACACGATTCAGCTACCCGGCCAAAGTTTAACCACTTTCTCAGCGCCCGGCCATCTTGCACAAGTATTTTTGTTCATACTTGTAAACATTGTCGATCAAAAAGCAAATGTTACGCATGTCTGAGGAGCAACGTCAATAAATAGGTAGTCTCTGGTATGTTTCTTTATAAGAAAATACATAGATACGTAATTATGAAGACCCCAGCGTTTATTAGGCTGCGCTCAAAAAGCGACGCTATGCACGAAAAAGCCCTCGGCCGACGATATGTTGCTGCTGGGTTCTGCACAAGGTGATGTTTCTCGACAGCACTGCCAGATGGCGTCCATGTCTCACGCAGCGCCTCTATTTTATCAAGGCCAGCCAGATGCGGCCGATTCAACATAGAGAAAGCGCTGTCTGAGGCAAGGCAAAACAGTGTAGTACGGCCGGCAGAAGACTATCGTCTTTCGACGACATTTGCAGCGAAGCACGCAGATACGCGGCCCATTTTTTCTCCCCTCGTCTTTCTCTTCTTCACGCAAGCCCATCTCGCGCCAGTGCCCGAGCGCCGTTCTGTCTTCCTTACAATAAGTATATATATAAATATAAAAGCCACGAAGAAAAATAATTCGGAAAAATATTTTACGACGCGCGAAATCGAACGGGCGACCTCTCGCTCCGCAGCGAGCAGCGCTAACCGCTAGGTCACAGAAACGCAAGCCTTCGTGCATGCTAACGGCGGGCTATTTATATACACCATTAACCGCTGGCGGTACGCCCATCTCGGGTGAATATCAGCGTGTCCTCTGCCTTAGCAGCGAGATGGCACTAAGTGCGCGCTGGGTGCCACTCGTTGCAACCTGCCCTTTGCACTCGCGGCGTAGTCGCCCGTGCCCGTCCGCACGCGCGCGCGCGCTTATCTTGGGATGGGGGGTGGTTTTGCGCCATGTGCTTTTGCCGGAAAGATTGCATTTAGGTTACGAAGCGCACACATGTGACTTCCCTCGCTGCAGAGGCCCTATTCGCGAAAGAAGCGCGCTGTTCAAACAGTGAAGTACACTGTAAGTAAAACCTATCGGAGATTGGGGCTTTTGCGGCTCATGACCTCTGAAAACTCCCTCGCGTTTAAAATTACTACCTGATGTTGGAGCAAAAGGCGGTACATGACATAGTTTTACCACCACCTCTCAGGGACGTAGTGAAATGATGTCACAATCAAGTTTTATTACATGGGGAGTTTTCTATCACGTGATTTTTAACCATCGTTTGGGAGTTTATTACCGCGTGACTGCAAGCTCCCTGCTTCTGCGGCTTTTGCACCCCACCGAGTGACGCTCTCAGTTCCAGTGAAGGTATGCGAACCCCACAAATGCATTTTCTTTTTTTTAACACGAAAGTGTTTTCTGCCGGGGTCCACCATGGCTCCTCTGACGTATTTCCGTCACGGATATGACGTTGTAAATTATAAACTAACATAATGAGACCAAAGAAAAACTAGAAGAAAAAGTTCCGCCACCGGGCGTCGAACCTACGACCTCTCGCTCCGCAGCGCGCGGCGCGAAAACACTCGGCTACGGGAGCGTACGTTCCTCAGCTTGCTAACGGCAAGCTATTTATACACACCATATACCGTTGGCGGACCTCAGACCTCCTCGATTTCAGCGCGTTTTCGTCATCACTAGCGAGATGGCGCGAAGGTGTCACGGAGCGCGCGCTCTATAGGTCGTCGCGCCACTCGCTGGGATGAGCGTGCGCCTTCACGGGGCGTGGTCGCTCGTGCGCGCGCGCTTATCTCCTGATCGGGGCATTCGGGCGCTTCGCACGCCTTGTGTTCCCACCGCAAGTTTGCTTTGAAGTTACAGTGGTTAAAAAGTGCACGAAGGTCGCTTCGTTCGCCGCAGCGGCCGCGTTTACGAATGGAGCGCGCCGCTTACACACGAAGTAATAATAGAGAGTTTTAGTTTGGCGTTTTTACGGCCCGCTCCGCTCCGAGTTGGCCCGCTAAGCCGCAGCGGAGCGTCGGATGATTTTCTCGTTTTAGTTGTGCGTTGTCAGCAGCGGGACTAGCGTAGCGGATCCTTAGCAGCTACGGTGCCCTCTGGTGATGTTCAGCGTCGCTAAAGAAAAAGAGAAATACATTTAGTCGCATTTACAAACCGAAATGAGAACGTATGAATTATTTGTTCACGAGGTATTTAGAAGTGCGCTTTAAATATGTTGGCGGTGTATATTTTCTTCACAGAGAAGCAAGCACTGACTTGATAATAGCCACCCGAAAGCCAGCAAGGTTGCGTTCCAGATCCATTGCAACCCTTCCTTGTTTTGTTTGCTATTTTGACGCGAGTGCCGTGGCGCCGTTTTTGACTTCACCATTGAAACCATTGAAGCTGCACGCACAAGAGAGGGCGCGCGCTTCGTCCCCCTTCCGCTCGCGAAAACGGCAGCGACGCTCCGCGCTCCGCTTAGGCAGCCCGTAAGCGGAGCGTGGGCCTCGCTCCGCTAACCCGCTTACGGCCGTAGCGGAAGGCGCATGCGCACTCGCGTTCCCGCTCCGCTTAGCTGCTGAGCGGAGCGTGAAAACGCCAAACTAAAACTCTCTAATTGTGGCAGTTGTTCACGCTCGTCCTGTGTATGCTTGTGCGTTCGTTTCGTGCGTCTTTGCGTTAGAGCAGCGCGCTTCAAATGTCGAGTTGTGACAGTTAGTCCGTGCTCGTCTTGTGTATGCTCATTTCGTGGGTCCTTTCTGCTTGAGGTGCGCGCTGCATGTTTTGAGCTGCTTGCCGTTCTTCACGTCACATTACAATTTGTTGCTTCAGCATTCATTCCTTCTCCCTTGTGGCGAAACAATGCACAATAAACGCTCAACTACTTATGTGAATGTACGTTTCACTTTCGTGTTATACCGATTCCTTTGACAGAGGTATCAGCCATGTTTTTTCAAAGATTGACATGGCATTGTTGCGCTTCGTGATTGACACCCAGTGCATGCACTTTCACTAAAACTGGGTGCTGCTGAAGCGAAACGAGCGAGAAAAAGCATTCTGTGAATGAAAGGGCGTGCTCGAAGAAAAAAAAACCTGCTAGAAAGCCGTCTTGCAGATTTTCGCAAATCGTTGGCGTATGTTGTTTAATGGCCCTGGAGATAGGCGAGTGTAAGAAGCTGTCGCTGTACTTGTCTCGTTGCGCTCATGGCAAGTGCAAGTGGATCTCACGTGTTTCTGCTATCATCGAGCGGCCGTGCGCGTACGAGCACGAGCCTCCGAACCTGGACGTCGCGGATACATCGCTTCCGTGCTGAATCGCGAAGAAGTACGAAGAACACTGCCAGTGGTAACAAAATCAAGCCGGTGTGATCGTCCGTAGCTGCTTCATGGAGAGTGACCGACTACAACTTCGAAGCGATAGGAAAAACGCTTCGCTAAGTCGTCGGCACCGAGCCGGCCAGCGGCCCATGTGAGTGCGTCGCCGGAGCAGGTGAAACAAGCGTTGCATAGATTTTGTTTCACAGAAAGCAATGTCTGCTGGAGTAAAGTACAGTCGGAATAGTCCGCTGCATGCCCCAACCGTTGTCAAACATCTAGATCGAAGGCGGGCACCGATACGAGGCATACGGAACCAGCGTGCGGCCACGGGTGAGCACGGTGAAAACCCGAACGGTCAGCCGTCTCATCCGTTGTAAATACATCGCTCCGTAAAAAAGCCGCGAATAGTGTAGACGTATTTTGTTCTTTTCGTGCGTCCTTTGCGCTTAAACAGTGCGCTCCAAATTTCGATCTGCTTGGCGTTCTTCGCGCAAAATCCCAAGTTGTTGCTATCGCAATCATTGCTTCCCCCTTGCGGGGGAAGCAATGATTTGAGCTGGAAGGTAATGACCAAGGGCAATCATACAACGAAACTATTAAGTGCTACAGTTCAGTTGGTGAGTGACGTAGCTGTTAGATAAATTTGACTTACTGTATCCGCCGGCGGTCTGCATGCACGCACTCGGCAAGACAGTTATTCTCGGCCTCCTAACTAGAAGCTCGACAGTGCTGAAATATGAACACAAGGTATTTCCCTAGAGCGTTCCGTTAATAGACAGCAACTTTACTTCCTTCGCGGTTTCTACTTCATAGCCAAGACTGGTAAATGGCCTTAGTAAAGCCTGCTCGACAGATGAGACCACATTTTGGCACTACGTACATTGAATTCTCAAGCTAGCATACGCCACTGACGTTTCAGCAAAATTTATTAGTTGCTAAAACCAAAACATGCTTGTTGTTTTAAAGCACAGCACATAAGCTGCCGTTTCTGCATATCGACTGCTCATCGCAACCGAGTCGACAATTTCAAGTGGTGAAGATGTATGGAAGCGATCAGAGCGCATAGCGGCTTTTTGAATGACACTTATGAATATCACACCGAGAGGTGGTTAGCGGAAGAATCGACAGCGAAAGCGCGAACAGGGAAAAATAGGACGAATTGAGTGTAACGGTGTTGATGGAACAGAGGTACTCCATTGCAAAAGGGTAACGCGCCATCGTTGGTTCATCGCTGACTTCATCGGCGATGTGTTTGGCGATCCCATCGACAGAATAATATTCTAAAACAAAGCACTGCAATAGCGTTTATCTTTCGGTGTCGTCAGCTCTGAAACGCGTCCACGCATCGGTGCAATGTACCGCGCGACATTGAGCGTACTGTTCAAGCCAGCCACGCAACTGGCACCATCATTTTATTGGAAAACAGCCATCAAATTATTTCGAAGAATGAGTGAAGAAGCCCACGGAAGCGTTAAATCTGCGGCACCTCATATCCAACGCGAATTTTTTTTCTGTACCCTCTAATTGCGTATGGGTAATCATAAGTGGAGCCATCTTATAGAACTCATCTGGCCGTCGCGGCTTACTGGGCTTGTTCTTGGATTTTTCTGGTTATTTCTGCTGGTTAAAGAACCGTGGCTGCAGCGGCGTTATTGTTGCGCTAGCGGTAATATGGGCACCCCCTGCAAACTTTTCAATTTGGAGTCGAAGTAGGGCCGGCTGTGCGGTTCTGTAGAAAGGCGAAATCGATTCCATTGCCCCCATGCGTCACATTTTCTATGTTAGGTTTAAATCATGAGAGGGCTTCCGACAATCGCCGAACGAGTGGATAATGAA
>JALIZH010002190.1:0-16755 GCA_030522465.1 Rhipicephalus appendiculatus
GAGTGAAACAAGAGCTGGGTGTGTTCACACAACGACAGACGAAGGGGTCCCGACTATTTCTTGCTTTGCACTAAATTGTTTTATGAGCTGGGAAATGTCACATTAAAAAGGAATCAACCTTCGTTTTGCGAAAATTATCACGGATTTCTAGGAAAATATTCATGTTTACCTACAGGTTGAAAAAGCTACTTTTGGAACTTTCAAATGTCACTACTTTAGAGGCCTATCACTAAAAAGTTAATGCGTTGTGGCCACCAAAATGAATTTTTCGTAAGTTTGCACCACTTGTACTATCGGCCTACCTAAAGTTAAGTTTATGTCACTCACGGTACATTTTTGAAAAAATGACAAACTTTGATTTTTGAGCAACAACCTCTCTCTGACCTGAAATTCAGTGGTTCCTTTTTTTTGCCACTTTGGCTAAGGCCTTGAAGCTGAAAATATTTCTCACAATTCTACAAAAGGCAACGTGCTAATTAAGCAAAAATTCGTTGAGTCACATTGCATATTTATTTCGTTATAAAATTCCAAAAAGGCCCAATATTGAAAAATTAGCGAAAATTGCCACATTTTAAGGACGTTTAAAAAAAATAATCATCTTCGATCTTTATGAAAATGATGAAATGCCCAACCGAGACTGCTAGACAATGTGCTGCAAAAATATGTTGCGGGAGCTGCTTCTATGCTTCCCGCGGTCTGATCACTTTGTCTTTCGTCGTGAAAATGCGCTGTGTCAGTGAGTGAGTGAGTGAGTGAGCGAGCGAGAGAGTGAAAAAAACTTTATTTGGTCCACGTGTGTTTATATTTTTGGCACCTCCAATTGTTTGTGACAATGCAACCACATACAGTGCTTATGGTTCCGTGGGGACGTCGCTTTCATTTCTACGCTTTCGTCCGTCGACTTGACTGCGTGTGCTGGCTTCTTCAGTTACGGTGGCTCCGTCTGAACTGTAGCCTGCAACATTCGTGGCGATCTTTAAAGTATTTTTCAGTTCTTAATGCATTTTTTTTATTTCTGTAGTACATTAATTAATTAACTAGAAATATACACATGTAATGTACAAGTCCTCAATTAAAGTTCAACCTTATTTGTAAGTCTCCAGGTTTCTGCTCCCCTAGTTAAGTACCGGTAAGATACAGCTGTTATACCTTCCTCTTGAGGGATAGTAGTAGACTACCATTAATAATTTGAGAATGCTTGCTGAATGTGCTCCATCCCATCCTTATTCTTCTAGTTATTTCACTCTCGTGCTTCGGCTCCGCGGTTAATACCTGTCCTAAGTAGACGTATTCCTTTACAACTTCCAGTGTCTCGCCACCTATCGCAAAGCGCTGTTCTCTGCTGAGATTGTTGCACATTACTTTAGTCTTATGGATATTAATTTTCAGACCTACTCTTCTGCTTTCCGTATCCAGTTCAGTAACCATGAGCTGTAATTCGTCCCCTGAGTTACTCATCAATGCAATGTCATCAGTGAATCGCAGGTTACTAAGATACTCTTCAATAACTCTTTTCCCTAACTCTTCCCAATCTAGGGCCCTGAAAACCTCCTGTAATGGTGAATAGCACTGAAGAGATCGTGTCTCCCTGCCTTACACCCTTCTTTACTGGGATTCTGTCGCTTTGTTTATGGAGGACTATGGTGGCTGTGGATCCGCTGTAGATTTCTTCCAGTATGTTTATATAGGCTTCGTCGATGCCCTGATTCCGCAGTACCTGCATGACTGCTGATATCTCCACCGAATCAAATGCCTTCTCGCAACTTAAATTGAGGGCGGTGAAGCGAGCGATGGAAAGGAAAATGATAGGTGTAACCTTAAGAGACAGGAAGAGAGCAGAGTGGGTCAGGGAACAAACGGGGGTTAAGGATGTCATAGTTGAAATCAAGAAGAAGAAATGGACATGGGCCGGGCACGTAGCACGTAGGCAGGATAACCATTGGTCATTAAGGGTAACTGACTGGATTCCAAGAGAAGGCAAGCTCGGGAGGGGGGAGACAGAAAGTTAGGTGGGCAGATGAGATTAAGAAGTTTGGTGGTATAACGTGGCAGCAGAAAGCACAGGACCGGGTTGATTGGCGGAACATGGGAGAGGCCTTTGCCCTGCAGTGAGTGCAGTCAGGCTGGTGATGAGGATGGTGATGATGAATGTACAAGTCTAGCTGGCACTGCTTGAAAAAACGCCAGGACACCGTGGAACGCGCTGCAGAGTCACAGCGTAAGGCGTAGGAGGGGCTTTCATAGGGCTCGTTGTGAACTCTCCAGGGGCGCCTACTGCAAGTAAAGTTGCGAGCTGCCCAATACTCAATAAATCACATTTTGTGAAGTAGCGAAGCAACCCCTAGGCGTCTCTAACGCAAAGTACATATCTACGTAGCTTCACGCATTTTTGGGGGGGTGTGGCGGATGATGATGAGGATGAAGAATTGTAGCTGAGCCCTCTCTAATAGATGGGAAACATAAAACCACCAAATAACTTTGCAATTCACAAGATGTGACGCCTTGTGCGATAATAATGTTCTGCCACGCAATATTAAAAATGTCAACGCGGTTCCTCAGCATGCAAGACGCTTGTATAGTCTTTTTCCAGAAAAGTTTTTAGCACTGGTGTGGCGCTGTGGTAGAACAATTGCTTGCCACGCACAATGCATGTGTACCTCTGTGTTCCTATTTTCATCCTTTCTTCATCGCGCAGTTTAAGGTTTTTTGGAATAATGCATGTGTTGGAATCCACCTCAAACCATGTTTTTGTTTCTCGTTGTATGTGAGAGCGGCGACAGACACCGGCGGCGGCGGCAGGCAATATCACCTACTAGACCTGTGCGCCGGTGCCAAAATCGCCGGCAGCGGCGCGCCGGTGTTTCCACCTATAAAATCCCTAGATAAACTTAAGTAGCGCCAACCGCGCCCCTTCGCCTCTGTCTCCTCTCCCAGCAGATGCAGCAGCGCCTCTATGGTGTCCGCCAGGAAACTGCCGAAAGCACGGCCGGCCGTGGCGAAAGGCATACCCTTTCACAGGCATACCCTCTCCCGGCGCACGGGAGAGGGTAAGCACAGAGGACGGACAAGATGGCGCTTGCACTACCAAGCGCTGGGGAGAGGAGGAGCATGCACATTGACACGTATGGCGCTACTTTAGTTATTCTAGGGACTTCATCCATCTCCGGCGGCGGGGAGTAACCGGCGCGGGGTTCATCGAATCAGCGGCGGCGCGGCCCGGGATGGGGGGAGGGGGGGGGGGGGGGTGTATTCGAGAGTTGGTGGGTAGGGAAATTTGTTTCTTGAATTGTGAAATAAAAAATCTGTTTATGGTGGAACAGTGTGAATGCGATAGCGACATGGCGTAATTTTACAATAAGTAAGGCTAGCAGCTAACTCCTTTTGATCCAATCTCGCTGTCGCGTATAAAACGCTCTATTACCGGGAGCGGCCGTATAGGAATACGGTCGCTCCCGGGAGAGAAGTTGTTTTCGTGCAGTTTCTCGTATCAGTGGTCACAGAAGCGCTCACGCCAACGCTCGCGACCGCGCCCGTGAAAGTTCACAGTTGCTGCTCCAGCCACGCAGCCGCGCAGCCCCCCTCCCCCACTCTCTCGGCGTTCGTTCATGTTCCTTCGCCCAGTGAAGTACGCGCGGAGCCTTTCCATTCTTCTTGAGGAGCGATCGACGGCAGGCCTCGCACGCGGGGTGATGATATCGCATGAGCCTTCCATGCGTCGGAGATGGCCAACTTCTTTCATCTCTGCTTCAGCCGTGTTCCTCGCCAACACTATCGAGCTATTACTCGCAGGTAGAACATACGATTTGCGGAGTGATGTTAGCAATTTGGACTTTATACAGAAAATGACGGCGACGGGGAAAACCCGTCCAAAATGTCTATATAATTGCTATTGCAAAAAAAACAAAAAAACAAAACAAAAGCCGTGGTAGAGGGCTCGCCTTCTTTTTTTTTTTTTTCTTTCGGGAGGGCTGCATCGTCTCCGCTGTAAAGAGTTCGTCCGTTAGAAGAATCACATTAATCGCCGCCCTTCCACTTGTTTTGTTCTCAATCGCCTTCACTACGCTTCTTACAGGTGATGTCTCCTGGCCGCTCATTTCTTCACAAAGCGCGCGTACAATGTCAGCACTAAACGTTGAGCTTATCAGGATTTCGCGCTTTTCGGCCCCGCCATGTTATCTCCGCTTGCGCAGTCGGAAAGACACAAAATGAGGCGAAATCAGTTGAGCGCGCACGATAGTCATGCGAGACAAGGAAGGACTTGTGGGCGACTGCATGGAAAAGCAGGGTGAGAGACAATTCACTACTGATACTTCTAGTAGACGGACCAATCGGGAGCACGTACGTTATAATAATGTCACGTGAATCACCGTTCTGGCGCCATGAAGTGCGCCAAAAAGACGAAAAACGCTAAGAGGGGAAAACGCCCACGTTTTTTGTATTTTCAGAAGGTGTTCTGGGCTCTTTAAAAAGACCGGGCGTGCAAACACGGACACAAAAGCTAGTAGTCAACACAATAAAAAGGACGCTATAAATTGAAAAATTATAGAGCGGAGAAAGAGAAATTAGACACGAGTCCGCGCATTCCCAGGCAAGAGGCGATACGTAGCAATCAGGTGCGCGTGCTGGTCTACGCGAGAGATAACTGTTCACTCTTTTAACTTCTCTGTTGTGTCCGCGTTTGCACTTCCTGTCTTTTTCAAGTGAATACCTACCAACTAGCTCAGCTATTTTAAGTTTTTCATTGTCTTTACTTCTATATTTATTTATGAATTAACTTGAATAAAAATTATAGAAAGAAGTGTACTAACGCATCGATATATATTACGCATCTATTTTATTTATCTATACGCTCAGTGTACTAGGTTCAAGGCTACAAGAATATGCTATCCAGCGAGTTGTGTACGCCACAGCGTTGAGGTCAGGCAATACTCGTGAGACTTCTGGAGGAGAGAAAGATACAAGAACTTCCGGGAGCTATTCTCGACGTGTCCATCTAAAGGAGATGTCCATAGTCTGTATCGGCAGAACGCATTGAGTTGCTCGAAAAATAGGTGAGCCGTGATGCCACCTCGTCAACGCACCAAATCCTGCAGCACATTCCCAGCAGCAAGAGAAAGTGGACGAACTATACAGAAACAGGAACTCGTCAAGTCTGAACTTGCGCATGGATGTGTCCCAGATGTTTGAGAACGATGCAGGGATAGCGTACCGACCTTCAAAGATGCGTCATACAGGCGACCGCATTGTACCGGCGGCTTCAGAGATGTGCGCCCAAAAGCGGATCTCTGGGGCCTACGTTTGTTGCGCTGACGCGCATTCCGTTCCTCTTACTTGGGTCGGAAGTTGTGAAAGCTTCGTGACATCAGAATGACGTTGCAGAAGAAGAACCGGAAACAGAGGGCGTGCTGCTCGCCGAGCCCCCGCCAATCAGCGGCTGCTGTAACGGAGAGTTGATTACACAGACACATCGAGAAGAGCTCCCCCGGTCAAGTGATGTATTTTATGTCCAGATTCCACGTTCTGATTCGAAGAAAAGACTAACGGCGCCGCGCCGCAATTATTGTTCGGCGGCGGCGGCGGCGTGATCATTTTGGAACTTCGGCGGCGGCGTGAGCGGTGCGAGCTGAAAAGGCCGGCGGCGGCGGCGGCGGCGGCGCACAGGTCTATCGCCTACCAGATCGGCTGTTGTTGAGATCTCATAACGGAGTACGTTATAAAACGGCGAGCGCAGCCATGGAACTCGATTACTTTGGTATGCGTTTGCTACTAGGCTTCAGATGCCTCATTCACAGGGAAATTTCACCGTCGGCGTCGGAGATGGGTCATGCGAAAAATCATCACATGATGACGCTACGATGACGTCTCAAATCGCCAAACTTTTTTGACGTCATCATGACCTCACGTAACGTCACGTCACATATGACGTCATCACGTGACATCGTAGCATTGTCAGGTTGACCGGTCAAGGAGGCAATGCAAAACCAGATAAGGGGCAAAACCACGTTAGGTGCAAAACCACGTTAGGTGCAGAAAGCTTTCGAACGGTGGCGGGGCAGCATCAATACATCGACCACGAAGAAAAAGAAGATGGCTTTTACCTTCGAGCCGTCTGAAGGGAATGCATCAGAGACCCTGGGAGTGTTTTATTTATTTTTTTTGATCGCGAATTAGGATGATCGCTAATTATAGGCAACATATCTAGAGGAAAAAAAGGTCTACCTGCATTCGAGTAAGTACGGTACTCCCCTTCACGTAGGTCAGTTACGAATTGACGGTGTGACGCCACTCGTGTGCTTCACAACGGGCTTACACCCGGAAATGCTGCACTCAAACGAACGTAGCGACTTTAAAGAAACTTATAGCGCTGCTCCTCCATCATTTCACGTTCAAGGTTCGGACGAATAACCTCGAAAATCCGGTCACGCAGGTCATTTCTTTAGCGGCGCTTCACAGCGGCAGCCGTTGAAGAGTGCGATCGGAGGGTGAATACCGCGCGGCAAACTCGAGCATTGAGAAACTCGAAAATGTTACTGTTTTCGCTTGCTTTAAACTGTGTTTTCAAGGACAAATACTGGTCAGGAAACCGGTACGAAAGCACGGTCGTTTTCTCGAGGCATAACTCATGCCTCGAGCCGCTTTCCTTCAACGTGCACAAAGCGAAGGACGCTTAGGCCGCGCAGGGTTTCGCCAGAGGTATCGGCGGCTAAATTAATTGCGCAACAGCGCTCGCAGTGTGAACATCGCTGCTCTTGCATCACGTCGGCTATGCACTGATGTCACCTTTATGCATGCTACTAGCGTTGAAAATGACCGTCGATTGGCCTGCCGAATATATATGTGTATATATATATATATATATATATATATATATATATATATATATATATATATATATATATATATATATATATATATATAGTCAGTGAGAATAATAGTTCGATGGGCCAGTTGTCTTGGTTCAGCAATGGGTTGTAACACAACGGAGGCGTTGTCAACAAGGATAAAATATTTATTTAGTTCCCAACATAAATATTTTATCCTTGTTGACAACGCCTCCATTGTGTTACAACCCATTGCTATATATATATATATATATATATATATATATATATATATATATATATATATATATATACATATATACCTAATAGAGTGCCGCAGCATTCCGGAAAACGTCATTTTTCACTCGGATGCATTGTGTTCGCAATATAGATTTTTACGATTGGAATGCGAGCAGTAGATCGAATCTAAATTAAAATCTTAGTGACGCTGCTACAGTCATGTTGGGATGTCGACATGCCTTCTCCAAGTTAGCGAAATTCCGGCTGATCACAGGCATTGTGGGAATCGATGTCATGCAAAACAACCTGTGAGGACCGCATCGCTTTGCTTTTAGCCATGCGTTAGGAGGCGGGTACACGAACTTGTGTACGTTCAATAGCCGTTCCCTTAACGTGGGCTTTCCAGGTACTGCGACTACATACGATGGTAATTGTTTTGGTCAGTTGGTATCTATTCATTTGTACGTTATTGCGCGCCTCTTGGAAGACGAGGTCAGTGCTTGTGTTTGTGCAGTTCTGTCCTGGTCTTTTAGCCGGTGCGCAATAACGTAGCTACAACTACAATATGACGTTGAAAGGGCAACTGTGGTCTGGCGTGACGTCGCGCTGATTTTTGAACACAGGCGTCAGTTTTACTGAAGAGTAATTCACTCTACTAAGCACTTATATGCATATCGTAAGCAGCGTTCGCAGGCTTATTCCTCCAGAGCCAATGAACGCTGAACTACAGCTTGCTGAGTGATGCGGTACATTTATGATGTTTATTACATTACATTACAATACAATAACAAATTGTTATAACAAAACAAATTGTCTGGGCGACAGCCCATCCAGCCCCTTGCGGGACATTCGTTATGTCTCCCAAGCCAATCGGCTTTGAATTAAGTGTGAATGAACGAACGAATAAATGAATGAATGAACGCTGCAACCACAATCGACGTTAGATAAGCACAACCACCACTTCTGGTGTAATACGTTTATTTCCGATCTGTACGGCATGGTTGCTTCTGAGGGTCGTTTCTGCACTGTTGTACCCGTTGTATGTCTGTGTGATGTCTACACTCTAAGAAATAATCGAGTAAAAAGGGTGTCTTTTTGCTACACAACAATAATCGTCATGTGGCTTGCTCACGTTTCCTCTCTTGAAAACCCCTCTCTCGGCACATTCCTATCAAGAATGCTATGTCACGCCGATAACGCGCGCGGCGTTCGTGACCGGGAAATGCCGGGACGGCGGGGATAACGCCAGGAAGGTACGCGAGGCAGATGACGATTATTGCTGTGTAGCAAAAAGACACCCTTTTGCTCGATTATTTCTTAGAGTGTACCCTAAAATTGCCTACTGTAATGCAACCACCGATATAACTTTGTCTTGTTTATTCTTTGAAAGTATCCTATCGAATTTTCAATGTCTTTTTTGGCTACTGCGGGGTTCATATCAATGAAAGAAATTTATTGAAAGTTGGATGGCAGACTGGGCGAGTTGGTTGAAATGCATTATATTTGAAATGCATTGGTCCTGCGACATAGTGAGATGCGCAATAGGTCCCGCTGAGCTGTGGTGACGGCCAGGAGTCCTTAAGCCCTGGCGGCTTCCTCGTCTTTCCGGACAGCCCAAGGTTGATTTTCTCGTACAGAGCTGTGTCACACAGTCTCCGAGCGCGCTTACTCGGTGGGCTATTGCCGGTCCCTGCGTGGGTCTGAGCCGACCCAGTCACGTTCCGCAGGACCCAATATAAGTTGTTTTCCATTCCATTCCATAAGCATATACCAACACATGTGATGCATACCCGCGTTACCCTGGCCATGATATGCGGTTATAAGGCACATGTGACCAACGTTACTAGAATAAACTCAGTTTCAAAGCTCCGCCGGAGAGGCTGTCCACGTGGAGGGGTCGCGAGAACTAGTGGCACTGTAGTCAGCTCTTGCTCCCGCGGCCAGCGCATTGTGTGATCGGCGCCGGCGACGTGCATGCGGTTACCGTGAATCGAATTGTGCGCTGTATTCACACGTCAGATCTGGGGCTGTTTTTGACACTGCGCAGTGTCTTGTACGAAAACGCGTGTGTAATGTACGAAGCGTAGCGAGGAGGAGCTGACGACTCGGGGAAACTATGGAACAGACTAAATGTTCTTATGAATAGAAAAGAGAGGCGTGATCCTGTTGAAAAAATTAGTTTAAACGGTAAACTGTTGGTAGCAGAGGATTTGGCAAACGCCTTTAATGAAGTTTTTGTGCGCAGAGACGTTGATCCCAATCACACCATGCCGCAAAGTGTGCGCATTGCACCTAACGTAAACTCAATATTTTTCGAGCCAGTCATGCCTTCGGATATATGTTCTGTTTACTTAAAACTCAAAACATCGCCCAGCTGCGATGCTGATGGCCTACAGATTCAACCTGTAAAGTTTGTTATATACGACATAGCAGCTGTTTTGTTTTGGCACACATTTATAATTTATGTATTTCCACAGGCGTATTTCCCGAAAATATGAAGGTCGCAAAGGTAGCAGTGCTGTTTAAAAAAGTTGGTAAGTTAGATATAAAAAATTATCGCCCCATATCGATCCTCCCTGTTTTTTCAAAAGGTCTCGAAAAAAATTCTTATATCACAGATTTCTTTGTTTTGTCAAAAGCACAAGATAATTTCCAATTCTTAATATGGCTTTCGTAAGAACAGGTTCACCAAACTAGCTCTTGTTGATCAAAAAGAATATATACTGCAGAACTTTGAAAATAGGCTATTAACATTAGGTATCTTTGTTGATTTTACACAGGCGTTTGATCACATTTAATCGCAAAATCCTACTCTGCAAGCTAGAAAAATACAGAATTAGAGGCGTTCCTCTACAACTACTCCAATCCTATCTTAATATGAGACGCCAATTTGTTTCGGTAGGCAATAATGTATCAGTAATCAAAGAAATATTTTGCGGAGTCCCTCAGGGCAGCATTCTGGGCCCATTGATCTTCAATTTGTACGCTAACTATATTGTTTCGATTTACGAAAAAGCAAAATTTATAATTTATGCAGATGACATAAGTGTTTTGATTTCATCTAGTTCTTATATCAACTTATTTACCATGGCAAATATGGCTCCAGTATACCAACATCTTTAACTTCAGCATTTATTCTACCCCACCTCAATGTACAAGATTCATTTAAATTATCTCGCGCGACATCGTCTACAACAGCTGAACTATTCGCTATTCTATGCGCTTTAAAATTTATCAATTCTGTAAGAGACGCTCAAAAAGGGGTAATCTTCAGTGATTCACAAGCGGCACTAACATCACTCTGTAGCACAACAACGAAAAAAATAAATGATAGTCTGATTTACGAGACACTTAAAGAGCTCACAAAGGCAAACCAAAAGCAACATGAAATAATGTTCCAGTGGATACCGGGACATTGCCAGATACCAGGCAACACAGCAGCTGATGAAGCAGCACGAAAAGCACATCACAAAGATGATATGGTTTCTCTTCCAATATCTAAAAATGAATTGCACCGCATTTTAAAGGCAAAATCTTTCAATATGTCTAGAACCACGTGGTTTGACAAAACTCCAAAAGTTCCGATTTATATCATATAGATTCACTAATTGAATTTGAAATTCCGTTAACTTTAGACAGAAATGTGGAAACCCTTATTCACCGATTAAAGTTAGGCACTGCCTACACCAAGCATTTTTTACACAGAATTTGTCCGCGCTGACACTCCTTAATGTGATTGTGGATTCGTAGATGAAGACATATACCACCTCCTTCTAGAATGCCCACAACACGAAACACCAAGACGCCGACTAATATCATCGTTACTGACATTAGATCGGAGACCATTAAGTTTAAGGAAACTTTTGGGCCCGTGACCAACAAGAAGTTTACAAAAGTGTGCTGTAAAAGCAATGAAAATTTTTCTTGAGGACAGTGGCATTCTGGACCGATACTAGATCATTCAAGTATAATTATGTGACTGTTGACTATTACATGGACTATTCTGTTGTTTATCATGTGACTTTTGACCATGTGTAACAGTTGGTCTTCGATTTGCAACCGTTGCTCTTCAACATCACCGTATGTGCAAAATTATATATTGTACATGCTGTGGACTTGTTAACTGTTAGGCTAAATTGTATATTGTATGTGCTGTGGACTTGTTACGCTTAGAGATTTGGACCCTACGTGCTCTATGTTAGACAGCTCTAAGGGATAAGGAGTAGCTGGCGCCCTGTTTGTGCGTCATCTCCTTACATCACCTCAATAAAAAAAAACTGCCTGTGCAATCTGTCCCGCTGGTCTGCAGAAAACTGCTTAAATGTAAATACAACGAAAACCACAGCTGTAATTTTTCATACCAAAGGCGTAAGTCTTCCTTCAGATCAAACATTAGTCTACAGGTCTACAAAAATAGAACTTGTCCGTACTGTGAAGGTGCTAGGGGTACATTTTACAAATACTATGCAATGGGACGACCATGTATGCTCGGTACTCCAAAAACTTAGCCGCATAACAGGTGTCTTAAGTCGTAACAGGTATACGTTACCTGCCTCTGTAAAACTGTTAATTTTTAATGTTGTATTTGTGTCGCACATTCATTATGCGCATCTTGTATGGGGCACTACAACTCAGTTGAACCTAAATAAATTATTTCGTATGCAGAAGAAATTACAACTTTCTACGTAAGGTGTTACTACTCAGCATAACCATCTACTTCTATTCAACACGGCACGTCGAGCTGCTTGCACGAGTGGTCATGTTGTCCTTTAAAGTAAATCGGAAAAGTTAATTTTAAAAAATTGCGAAGGGAGATTGTTAGCGAAATATCCACCACGTGATGCAGCGCCGAAGGCGCAATGAAAAATTTAGGTGATGTTGCCCCGGAACGATGTTTTGCGGGTGCTGGCCTGTACAATGGCCCATCTAAAATACCGTTTTGCGATGATGGAAACGCAGGAAAACAATTCAATGTCCTCCAAGTCACAATTCAAGCGCGCCTAGCAAGTCTATTGCTTCGCAATCGTTTTTGCATCGTCGATAGAACCGCAAACACGTTGGTACTTCAGTTCAGTTCACATTGGGCAAGCATGGGTGCCTCACCTTAGTATTCTGCTTCTGGTCATCGACGAACGGATGCAGGATGGTCAGCTCCCAGCGAGCTGACACAGGCCGCCTGCGGTCGTGGTACTTCGTCTTTGACCTCGCAAAGCACTACAGGTTTTTTCTGGCAGCGGTTTCATCAGGAGTTGTTATGAAGCGTGCGGTTGTACTGCCTTGCTATAATACAGGGAGCCCGTATCGAATCGAACATTTTCGGAAGTCTTTAGAAGATGCCGGTGTCGCCAAGCATGTGACTTTTATCGGTGCATGCCAGATGGCACACGTCTGACTTGTCAACGTGCGGACAGACGAGGCCAAAAACAAGCTCGTGGAAGCAGGTCGCTTGATCGTTAGGGATTGACTGTGCATCGTTATTGGCTCTAACATATAAGTAGTGCGTCTGAAGTTTTCATTAGGTGACATTGGATGTTTCGAACGATCGCATTCGGGCGACTTTTAGGGAGTATGCTGAAGTGAAAGGAGCGACTAGCGACAGGTGGCAGGTGGAAGGCTTTGAACGTACTAATTCCCTGACAAAGTTTGTGAGGCTGTTTCTAAAAGAAAGTGTTACGCTGGATGACATGGCGCATTACATACGTCTTGGCTGCGGCGCATCGCCTATTGCGGCGCCCAGTGGAGCCCCGTTATGAATGTCTGGAGCTATCAAAAAGCACGTTTTGTATGCGATCACTTACCCCCTCCCTTCCTCCGACCCTCCAAAATGAATTAAGTAATGAGGAGCAGTGGGAGGCTGCGTTGCGCAGCTTGAAACCCGACGTCCAGGAGGCCATCCTGGGTTGGGCAAAGAGGGTTGCGGAGGACTACCATGTTTAGAAACCTCCCCCGATCTCTATCACTTTGCCCCTTTCCTTTCGAAAGGAAAAATAAAGTTTTTACCTAGCTACCTAACTCCGATGACTTCGCGAAGCTGTGGATGACGTTGGGAGGGTTTGATTTCCGTGTAGTATGCGAAGCATGCGGAGGTAAGGTGACTGCGGTGTAATTTGTTTTGTCGCTAAACATATGTGCAAATGTTATACGCACAGACATGTATGTTGAACAGTCGCATATGTTTTATATAACCAGTTGTTTAGAGTTGCGTAACGATGCCAAGATCAACATGGGTATTACCAACACCAGAAGTGGTAAGCTGAAATGTAGCGCTTGTGCTTGCGAGGGTGGTAGCCCTAGATAGTGCTATGTAGACCAAATTCAGTGACTGGCGCCTAACTACAATTGACGCTAACCCGACGCGACCCATGTATCATTGGAGTACATATCTAATGTTTATAAACTTACATGAACAGTACCGCGACCACAATTGACGTTTCACCAACATTACGCCTACGTAGGTTTTTTTTTTTCCAAAGCAGTTCCGAGACATGGCGTGGCTCTGTGGTAGAATACTTGATTGCCACGAAGAACGCTTGGGTTCGATCCCTGGTGAGACCATAACATTGATTCTTTGCGTTCGTCGGCTCAACGGTGCCGATGTCGGTTTTTCTTAACGCTCTCTCATTTAAAGGACCCCTGACAGCGAAAGTTTTGTTTGCGACTTTTTTACAGCAATTTGTAGCTTTGCGTCTGGTAATGCCGAAATTGAATCGTAAATGCTTTAACGCATCGTATAATTAATGCTAGCGTCGTTAATTCAGAACGATTTTGTTTCACTTCGAAACGCGTGCCTAAATACCATAAGAAACTAGCGCCCCACAGCGGGGCAGCGCCTGAGACTATACATGCGCTAAAGCGATCGGTGACGCTGAACGCGCCGTTTTCAAATAGAGGGACCCGCGTGCTGTGAAGAATGAAACGATGTGGGTGCTTTGAGCGTGTGCCCCTCCGGAAAAAGAAAAACATTCCTGGGGTAAGCAGCCAAAACCACCTTGACAGTAGCCCGACAACGGAGCAAGAGGGATGACGAACAATAGTCCTCGCCGGGTGCCAGTCGGGGTATTGTGCGCGCCCCGAAAATGTTCTCTGAAGTCGAAAATACTTGCTTGACCTCTGCAACGTCACGAGGGGAGCCTCTGTCTACGTCAAGCCACAGAAAATGTCGATTGCACCTGAATACTTGGATGAGCACTGACCTTTACTTTAAAACCAAATTAAAATATCTTACAGGCAACGCTCGTCCCTAATAATTGGTCAGAAGTGCCCCCGCGTGCAGGAGTCTCAAACAACACAAGCACCTCGAGTTTCCAAAATGTTGTCAGGGGTCCTTTAAGTTACCAATGTCTGGGCTCGCTGATCCTCGGCTGATATAAATTGTCAAACGCCTGTGACGCATACCCGCACACCGCGGCCCGTGGTATATGGGTAGGTGCTACACGTGTCTGGAGGAAAGGATTTGACGTCGTACGCAACGGGATGTTCACATCATTCATGTTATCCCCGGACAATCATAATCGTCAAACCCTCTTACCCTCCCATACTAATTTTGGTCTACCCCAAGCAAAGGAGGTGATCGCCACACTCTTAAAAAAAAATTGGTAGTACTTGCTAACTTTAGGGTAGTAACGGTTTGTCACATATGTTACAACCCTGCTAGTAAGTGCAGTTAGTAACGGCGAGGGTGGTAAGTGTTGCTACCTTTGCCGTTACTAGCATCATTAAGTAACTGTTACTACCCTAGCCGTTACTAACCATAGGTAGTAACTTGAAAAGGTTTTAAGAAAAAATGTAGTAACCCATACTACCTTGTTCATTTTGACGCATTATTTGTCCATTGTTAATACTGGTCAAATTAATGTCTCATTGCTACGCAACTTCGGTAATCTTGCTTGGTGTGTCACGAATTCGAAGAATACATAGACGTAACAACGTACTTCACAATGCTGCAGTACTAAATAAGCGACTCCTGGAGTATTTATAGCCCCTACTTTGAAGATGCGAGTCTGGCACAGGTGAGCACCTGTGTTTCAGGATGAATTATAAAAAATGTGAATTAAGAGCACAATACCCTACTACGTGATTATGTGTGTTTCGGTGCGTAGCACAAGACGTTTAATCAGCCCTATTAAAAAAATTATGTCATATCTATTTAAAAGAATGGACTGTTGGGCGAGTTGGTATTCCATGTTTCAAGAAAATGTCACTTGTTAGTATGCGCTTGTGTTGTTCCCGTCTCTCTTCGTCCACGTTTTTCGCGCACTTTCTTGAAACATATCTATTTATTACAAAAGTACAACAAAGCATTATGTACAGCAGCCGAAACAAAGTGCCGAACTCACTAACATAGTCTCAGTGCATTTGAATGGTTCCTTGTTCTAATACATCGGCAGTTAAACGGTAATAATAATTTCTGGAGTTTTACGTGCCAAAACCACGATATTATTATGAGACACGCCGTAGTGAGAGACTACTGATTAATTTTGGCCACCTGGTTAATTTTGATCCACCTCTCATGTTAGTTTGTTGTAATTGACTAAGTTTGTTGTAATTGTCTACTAAAACGCGTGTAGCACTTGCTTATGGTTCATTAACTTATACTTCTCCGTTTTGACAATAGCAGAACGACGCTTAGAAATCTCGGTTGCGTAATTTAAAAAGGAAATGTTTTTTTTCTTGATCCAAGGATATCTTTTGCGTCATTCTCCCGATTAAAGATTATGTGCCTGGACCATTCCACTTATAAATTAATACAATAGGCATTACCTACTATTTTAGGTTAGATATTTACGGCCATTTAGCAAAAAGGCAGTAACGGTGCAAGACGGTTAGTAACGGCTGCAGTTACTTCCTATTCGATTCCAGTCACTAAATGTGCACTAACGTAGGTAGTAAACAGGCAGCAAAAAGTTAGTAACGGTTGCAGCTTGTAACTGTTTACTAACGCAGGTAGTAAACAGGTAGCAAAAGGTTAGTAACGGTCAAAGAAAGGTAGTAAGCACTGCAGTTACTACCCATTTGCTTGCAGTTGCTACCTTTTGACTAACTTTTTTTAAGAGTTCAGAGCACCTAAACATAGGTGGCTAGATAGATAGATAGATAGATAGATAGATAGATAGATAGATAGATAGATAGATAGATAGATAGATAGATAGATAGATAGATAGATAGATAGATAGATAGATAGATAGATAGAAAGAAAGAAACGCTCAGGGTGCCTGCAGCTCGCTAAGAAATGCTTCGCATTTAAAAAAACAGAAGAGTATGCGTTGCTATTATCTGTCAGTCCTGACATACCAGGTATATGACCCTCGTAAGAGAGACACGTTAACTCTCCCACGACTCTCCGACGAAAGTATGACTGTCTGCAAAGAGATTATACGTGTTTCCTTAAAGGGAGTCGTATACGCGCAGTCAGGGATCTAAAAAATGGAAAGAAAAGAGCCAAAAGATTCTTTTTTTCCCCCTAAAGTGTAGGTGCCCAGTCTGCTCAAACTGTCGACTCACAGTTTGGGAAGGGCCATGAAGGCAACATGTGAGTTCGTAAAAGAACATGCATACGACAGTGGAATTATGGTATACCCAACACACAGCTAAAGAACGGCTGCTATATTTAATGTCCCACCTCGCCGCCCGGCTCCGCTCGTCGACATGAGAGAGGATAAAGGGCGCGCGCGGGCTCATTGTGTCGGCTGACCTG